>LR736865.1:7011505-7093411 GCA_902654985.2 Oryctes borbonicus
CGTGTAGTAAAAATAAAACGGGTCCCAGAATCGATCCTTGTGGAACACCTCTTTTCTTAAATTTTTTTCTCTAAGAACCAACGGATTCAGCTGTTATAAAATCTTTCGCCGTAGCCTAAGAGTTCTTCCATAGGCCCGTTTCCTCATTCATACCGGTGCATATCCATCTTTTCTCCCAGCCGAGAGCAGCCCAGCAGCACACAGAACACCCACATAGGTGCTCATACATAATTATTACATGTATATCTCTCTGCGACTCATTTAAAATTCAACGATGAAGAAAAACTAATTTAATATGAATAAGTAATTCGAGATAAATGTAAAAAGTTGATGCGCTCGTATAAAGGACGTTGATGATGGTTGCATATTGCGCAACTTGCTAGAAAATATATCCTTATCCACAGAAGCTGCTGGTGCATTGTGGCAGGGCTGGCTCTAGGCGGTAAGCGACCGGAACGGAACCGTGGTTTTGTATATATGATCTTCAACAGTTATCTCTTTATTTGAAAAATTTGAATTGTGACTTTTATAATCTTTATTTCTACCTTCTTGCGTAGCTTCTGAAATTGACCTATTGCTAAAGTAAAATAAATCGGCGTATAGTACCAGTTGTTTGCAGTATAAGAGCAAGTGTCTCTATTAATTCTTCTTTCTTGTTCCTCGTTGCGGTCGATCTATTGTAATTCTAACCTCATTCCTGTTTTTGTTTAAAAAAATGTTAAGGGCGACCAAAACTGTGGAAAACCAATCGCGGCCTTGTTCTTGAGCACCAACCGCCACTCCATTTTATCCTCCATCCAAATTTCAAAAGGACTCCCAGAGATACCATCGTCGCGAGTGAGCCTGTATACAAACACAAGCGGACGCATACACGCAGGGGCGGTACCTACGGGCGGGGTCGCGGGCGAAAGAATAAGAGGGGTACGCGCGGACATTAACTAATATAATATTCTATTATTTTTTATTCGACGTCATGAAATATGAAAAGGAAGTGTATTTTTTCGAGAGTGCATATAAATTATTTAGATTCGAATCCATTGTAACTCCGCGACGCGGCCGTCCCGGTTCCGAAATAAATTATTTAGACGACGCGTACTCCCTTATACATATAGTATGACATGTCTGCATGGCGTAAAATAATCATATGCATTGCCACCGGTTTAATTTATCGCCGTTTAATTCTGAAATATAGAATTTCATTTATATTTATGCCGTACGAGCCTGATAGATTATGCGCGCGTATATGCATTAATATAGTATAGGTATCTACGTGTAGATGTCGCACGTGTACGATCCACGATGCGGTACACCGTTTACATCTGACACTTCGCGTTATATTCTCTGCATATGTACGCGTATGTATAATGTATGTACGTATGTACATAGTCAAACTCGGTTTCTACGAATCGTAACGTTTTATTAATAAATCATTCTCTAATTATTACATTTCCTGTTCGACGATACGTGGTTTGGGTTCGTCCCGCTTCCTATTAAAGTTGTTAGTGTTTTGAATTAAAGATTAGCAATAAATTAATTACCGATCGAAGAGGCAAGAACTTCGATGTTTTGCGATACCATTAATTTGTTCTGTATTATTTTAAAGCTGGTTTATATCCTCCAAGGGTCTTCTAAATAAAAGTGGAAGGCTTGTAATTGATGTCGTACATCGGAAAATGTTGATTAGTTGATATTAATTTCTTCAGAGAGGATTATCAAGTGCTTGTAACGAAAATTTGAACATTCCACAAGAAGCAAGTCCGTCTAGAAAGTATCCGGAAAACAAAAAGCACAGCTATAATTTGACGGTTATTACTTGAATAATAAAATCACAACAAATAATTCCTCTCATTTACTAATACAATCTCCATTTAACTGTAAACACTTAACTGAACGCTCAGGTAATCCCGAAACGAGGTCAACGCTGTACTTTTCGATGATGGTGGTCCAGGCTTGCAAAACTGACCGAATCAAATCTTCTTTATTTTGTGGTGCTGCTCGTTCTACTTCAATTTTTATTAGTCCCCATGTGTTTTCGATTGGACTAAGATCTGGGGAAGCCGCTGGCCATGGAATTGTTGCCAAGTTTTATTCTAGCATCCAAGCTTTAGTGTAGGTGGAAGTATGGCATCTCGCATTATCCTGTTGAAAACGCGCCACCCTTCGGGATATAAAGCACGAGCCGTTTCAAGAAGAATTTCACAATACTCTGCACTATTAACGGTGCCATCAATTATACGGAGAGGTGTAGCACCACGCTGAGAGATTGCTCCCCAAACCATTATTTTTGTGGGAAATTTGGAAATTTGAACGGTAACATTTTCTCTTGATATGATTTTTAAATGATTTGCACCAAGCTGAAAACAACTTTCGTCAGATATAAAAACAACACTAAAATTATGGTCTCGAAATCGTTGGCAACAATCTATTCTTCGTTGCTTTTGTAGAGGTATCATTGCAGGGATTTTTTTTTGGTTTCCTTGATAAGTAACCTTGTCTTCTCAGTGAAATGCGAACAGTTTCTGGACACACTCTTATTTGCCGTTAATTTCCAGTTTTCGAAACCGTAGGCGCGGGTTTTGTCGTCCTAAAGTCACTAAAGCGTTTAGGTTGTTTCCGCTAATCTTACGCGGTCTTCCAGAAACTGGTCCATGGCTCATATCTCCCCTATTTTTTATCCTCTTTATTGCCTCATATACTGCACGTTTTCCGAGTTCAATCAATTGCACTAATTTTTTAACGTTTTGAACACCTTTTCTCTAGATATTCCACCAACTTTCTTCTTTCTACTTGCGACATTCTTTCACAAATATTAAGCCTGTTGATAATCAACAATATTTGATAGCTGGTGTTGTTATATGATTTTTGCCATGGCCTACAGTCGGCACAATTTACTTGATGCATTACTTTTGTCTTAGGATGTAACAAAAAAGAAATATATTAACATTAAGAAAAATAATAAATTCCGGATACTTTCTAGACGGACAATACAAGGCTATCCTTTCTCTAATGGTAGCATAATCAATGATATCTTTTCGTTCATAGTAATTATAAAATCGAAAATATAAATTAGGGATGGCACTATATTCGACAGTATCATTCATTGGTGGTTTCCCTGGCTACAAATTTTTCCTTTAATAATTGCGTGCTTATAGCGGATAGTTCGTGTTATTTCATTTTCGTATGTGCTCTTTACCGTTTTAATTTAATTTAATTATGGGAATGAACAATGTGAATGGAGCATAGGAGTATGTTATTAGGACAAGCTTGAGCTTGCACTCAACGTTTCAGTTCTGACCATATCTCATCACACAATGAATCTCATCACACGCACAAGTTTTAACAAGCTATAATTTGGAATCACGCGTGGTTCACCTTTTAGTGATAATACAATATTTTGTTGATATTTCCATTAACAAGTACTGTCCATTATTACTGTGTTATTATTATTAAGTTGTAGGTAATGTGTTAAAAATATGTACCTATGAAAATCCTGGAATTAAGTTAACTCTGAGCGATGCTCTTTTAAATAACCTTCAAGTAAAAAAAATTACAATTTATATTTTATATCGCAGACTTCTGCTGTTATTTCGATAATTTTGTTTCGAACGTGGATTGTGGTTGGATTGTTTGTATAAACCTTTCCCTTTAAGTACCCACATAGCAAATAATCGGAGGCTATCAAATCGTGGGGATCGTGGAGGCCAGTCGATGTCACATTATTTAGCCAGGAAAGGCTTCTCGTAAAATTTATATCTTAGCACGAGCTGTGTCTCGTGTGGCACTATCCTGTTGGAACCACATATACTGTTGTGACAATTGATTCAATTGTGGCATAACAAAGCTTTCTAACATGTCACGATAACGACTAACCAGTAACCGATACAGTATCACTTACTGGTTAGGAAATATTCCGCTTGCCCAAATGACGCACCATACGGTCACTCTACGAGGATCTAGTGGTCGTTGATGTATCAATTGAGGATTTTCAGTGCCCCAATAGGTATCCTGTTTATTATTAAGGCCAGAAAAATGTGCTTCCCCGGAGCGTATTCTCGATCTCCATAATTGGCGATCGCTCGAAATCGCTCATTTCAACTTATAAACTCCCACAGAAAAGGATCATGTTCACGCTTTCTCTGTGATATTGTACACTCACGCCCGCGTAGTTTTAGCATCGCTTTGAGCACGATCTGTGATTTTGCCTTTATTTCATCTATTGCTAAAAAACGTCCTTTAAGTGTCCGTTTAAATTTGATAAATATAAAAAATCACAGGAGCCCAAATCTGGAGAATAGGGTGGTTGTGGCTGCACAACCAAAAACTGTTGAATAAGCAAAACGATTTGCACCGGTGCATTGTTGTGTGGCAAAATCCGCGAGTTGCTTCTCCGAACTTCGGTTCGTCTTTTCCGGATTGATTCGCAAAACTTGAAAGTAGTACTGCTCGGCCAGGCGATAAAAGCTTTTTCCACGTCTCCATCACTAACGGCCATGCGAGGACGCCCGGAGTTCTCGTCACCTTCGATATCTTCTCGTCCTTCCTTAGTGCGTTTGTACCATTCATAAGCTGTGTGTGTTACAACACAGTATTATTGCTAAATACCTTTTCTTTTACATTTTGAATGGTTCGCTGCATTTAATTCTGTTTTTAATACAAAATATCAAACAAATTCTTTAACCACACAAACAATCCGCCAAATATACTGAATTACGACTTGTTTACTTCCTCTTAAAAAAAAATTACACAAAAATTAACAGTGCTGCCAACACATGCAAAATGAATCATCTCGATAGAGAAAAATACAGCACGCGAAATTTCAAAGTACTCGTTTCACTTTGATCATGCCTTGTAGACAAGCCTTTAAATCCGCTTCAAAGTACTTTCTTTTAGCTTCAATAGGACGTAATTCCTTCGAGATGCTATCATAATTGGACGGAGAGATCTTTTCAATACCAAAAATCAACTGGCTCTCGCAAAGAACAGTGAATATCATACGAAAAACGAATTAGAAGACATTCTTTTATATGGTGGTAAGACAAAGCAGCCAATCTCCAAAAATCTCTACTGCTTGGATAGTCACGGTCATTGAGGATCACCAGAAATACAAAACTGAATTTGCAGAGGAATTTAGGATCACGTATTTACCGGTACTCTGTCTGAATTTGACAAAACAAAAATATTACCTCCTTCAGACTTGAAAAAACTTACGCAGGCATGGACTTATCTGCTGCATTTGCTTTTATGAAGTATCTAAAATTTTTCAGAAAAATAAAGAGGTTCCAAGAGGATTAACATGTTAAGGAAATCAGTTCTTCACTATAAATAAAGAAGATATTTTCTTCAGTTCGTCACCATCAATAAAGAAAAAGGACTAATTCCATTTGAAAACAGCAAATAAGTCCTACAAGGCAATTTCATAAACGTAACTATTTTAGGATTTTCATATAAACCTTCTGGGAATATTATGAAAAACAAGCTTAACATGTTAATTTTAATTGGTTACATCTAACTGGACTTATAGCACAATGACAATCTAGAAAACCTAAATAAATCCTTAATCATTCAGAGATGTTCCAGAATAATTAAAAAAAATAATTAAACAAACACAACTCAGGTTCTAAGATGAAGTTCCCTGAAGTTCTGAAAAAAAACCAAATCTGTAAAACTTATTGACAATTCTCCGTATATATAAATTCAGTACTTATTCATTCTATTAATAATTTTATGTGCAGAATGCGAAAGATCTTATTAAAATTATTCGTCGGGCACACTCGACCATCCGAAGCATCCGAAGAATGCGCGAAGCGTAATGGTCGAACCGTGGCACCGTTGCTGGAGGTAGATAGAGGATGGGAACCGCGGCGGCACCTAAGCATTTGTTCGGCATAATTTTATAATATGAAAAATTAAACAGGTATCCTCGGAGTGGGTAGGTCGGTTATAGTTACAGTATGGAAAAAAAATGGCGAAGATACCAATAAATACGTACATAAATACATACGTATGCGAGACGACTGGTGCTTTAATCTGCGGAATATTTATGGACGTTAAGTAAAGAGCGTTCTGCATAAAAATAGGCGCATAATATACCGGAGACAGCATACACATTAGAATGGGAAGAATTTATATGAAAAAGACGCATATATATATATGCGGGTACGATCGTTTTGAAAGAGTATTTGCGAGGATGAAAATGCTTTCTTATTGTGTATTATTTAATAGAGTGTGATGGTCAGGGATTAATCTAAAAATTATATCATGGTTATTTTTCGCCTTAAACCTACTAATTCGCCATCTCTTTGCAAAAGATAGATAGATAGATGGAAGAAGGTTTAAAGCAAAAGGAGAAGAAATTTTTAAGCGTATTACTTCGATAGTTATGCTACAATAACAGCGGGCAGAGCAAAAGATATAAGTGGCTCAAGTTAACGGTTCGAACCTTACCTTCGGCAACGATACGTTCTTAAAAATATCAAACATGAAAATCTAAGCCAATTAATAAATTTAGATTCTTTTCAAAATCAAAGCACTGAGAAGTATTGCGATTGGATGTCGAGATGACGACGAGATTTTGGTTGCCATCCCAATATTAAACCAAGTGCTTTTCAATATTTTTGTTCTTCAAAACTGGCATTGGTGTTAACCATTAGCCGTTTACACAAGCTCTTTCACCTAACACCCCGAAAGGACCAACAGATGATAACTGATATGAACTGATAGAACTAGATGAACTGCATAAATACCTCAACTCTTTCCATGAACAGCATATGGTTAATGTTGACAGGGGCATACCACCCCCGATCCAATCAAATCCTTGTAGAGAGTTGTCTGGTTCGCCTCTATCGCTACAATTTTCACATTTATCCTACCACTGCCAACTTTTCAACTTTTTCGAGGTGCGCAGGAAATCTACCATGGTTGAACATTAATCGGGTGATTTGTGTATAGAGTGCTCTTTTCACTCTTTTCACCCATCTGCTCAATGACGCTTCTGAATATTCGGGTACAACAAATAATAATTGGTCGGCTTATCCTGATATGCAGATCGATTTCGATAATTTTTATATTGCCCACGCTCTATGGCCTCTTTAGCAAGGCTATCCACAATTTCATTGTTTAAAAGGCCAGAGTGACCTTTTATCCACACCAAGAGTATATTTTTCGCTCTGAGGAAGATTTAAAATTAAAGTTCTTAATGCCTTCTAAAACAACTGAAGAAGACTACGAAGCGATCATACTGTTCGCCATCTATTCGCCGTCTATCTTTCCAGGGCTGTAATCTTTTCAATATTAGTAAATAATACATTTATGGCAAATAACACAAAGTATCGACACACTCCGCACCACACAAGTTTAATTAATTAATCGGGGACAGTTGTTTCGAGAATACGTCGATCCCCATTCTCAACCGAAGACCGAACGGTTGTGTTCGATTTTCGCATAAAATATAATTAATTCCCGAATTTTTATTTTTTAGCCAAGCTTTTGATACATGTCTTTTTTTGCTAACAAAACAATGTGAGTTAGCATCAAATATCTTCACACGTTGTGTGATTGTGATGGAATGCAGTGATTCTCAAACGGGTGGATCGCGAGCTAATTTCCAGCGAATCGTAGAAAGCTTTCGAAAGATCTATTTCATATTTTTATACATTTAAGCTAATAAACACCGTGTTTAAATGAGGAATATATGCGAGTAACATTTTTTTTTAAATATTCGATTATATTTTTAAAGGCTGACAAGGTAGCGAATGGGTCGCAACAAACTGTCCGCCTAAGAAGTTGTTCAGAAACGGGAACAACGTGAGTAACACTGGTGTAATGTACGTACAAATCGGCGTATAATTTATAATTAAAGCTACTTCTTTGTTACATTGACGATATTTTAACGTGTTGTAAGTTTGTTAAAGATGAAGTTCGCTAACATTAATCTTATATGGAAAAACGTTTTGCTCTTGCACTAATGAAGAAACTGCTTATATTTGTGTTAAAAAAATGAAATTGCAAGTACTTAAAAAAAATGTTCCTCTGTGTGGAAATGTTCTGTTTTACACATACAAGTTTAATTAATTATATAATAATTAATCCGGGACGGCTGTTTCGAGGGCACGAATGATCCTACGCCACAGTCCTTGCTATCATTATTTAAATACGTAAGTTTAAGAATATTTTAAATGTTATAGCAAAATCGACACTGGAATGTAACCTACAGTAGCATATAACTTTACACGCACTTTGTCTATTTTAAGTTTTTACGTACATCATTGTTTTACCGTACGAGTAAAGACAATCTACTGATTTGACTATCTTTCTTAAGTTCTGATGTTGAAAAAGGAAGCGAGATTTCCGCTTGTCTCACAAGCGGACAAGCAACAAAGTTTTGATTTCGTTAGAGTGAAAAACAAGGCCACTCCTGCAGTGTTCAAATAGTGCTCTGTTTACCTTGTAGTGTCTGGTAGCTTAACATACTTTGAAAGAGAAAAAGAAAACAGAGACCCTTATTGAAAAAAATATTACTAGATAGATGTAGATCTTTTGCAGTAAAAGTAAAATCTAAATATTGTAATAATAAATATGGTAAAAACTGTCAACTCGGGCCTACGAAGGATAGTAATTTGTGGAAAAACTTTGCTCCTTTAAATAAATTTTCTGGATAAGTTAATTAAAAGAAAATACTTCAACAAACAAAACTCGATTAACACTGACGAACATTTCACAATATTAAGCAAAATTATGATTAGAATAATACATCTCCAAGTGGTATAAATTGGTAGTCAAGTGGTACTACCAATCCCCAAAATTCAAACAATTTCTCTTTGTATAATTTTACACCTAACCTCAGTTATACGTACAATAGGAACTTATTAGTAGAAAAAAAAGGCGCTTAGCTTTTAGCACCATCACATTACCTAACTACTCTAATCGAGCACTAATCAATTTATAGATATTTATTTATAAACCGGCCGGGCAAGCCTTTCATTCTTCGATAGTATTCCATTAGACGCTTAGCAACAAATAATTTTAAAACACTCCAGCGTGCAATACATTATATAGAAACCCATTAGATACGTAATGTGTACACATGTGTTCGTGTCTATTACACATCAAATTAGTTTGCATATAAATAAATTCAATATTGCATACATATACATATTTAATTTTTTTTTTAGTGTCGTACTTACGCTGATGCTTTTCTTCGAAAAATGATAATGCTGACGTTACGAGATATTAAATATTGTTAACGTGCATAAACATAGATTAATGGACGCGTATTAGTTACATTCGTGCGCTGTAGTCATTAATTTCGGATTATTATAATTATTGTTGCACAATTATTTCCCATTGCTTGTATTTTTTTTTTCTAGAACAGGAAAAAAAAAACTTCAACGCAAACGCTTGTTTCTGTGCAGTAAATGCAGATAGTTACAAATATCTTGTAAAAAACAAAAATATATATCAATCAACATAAAATATTATTAGCGCACATCTCACAGATCATAGCAACATTTACACACTCGAAAATATTGCAAAGTACTAAATGCTCAATAATGGTGAATAAAATAAATTATGAGAAGTTCCCAGAGGACAAAAGATAATTATTTGTAGCGCAAATCGACTAATTCTCTTTGTGTTGGACATTCCTTTTAGATAAAAATCAAAGTGCATTGTATCCACGTTGGAAATGAAGAATTACAACCACCCTTCGCGATTTTATTGCCAAGCATGCAACGGTTTCCGAATAATGTTGAGTGGATCTTTCCTAACGAAAGAAGTGAAAGAAAATTGTATAAAAACATGCCACACGGACATATACAATATCTGGAGATATTTAGGCGTAGAGATGACAGAGAGGGCTGTAAATGCAGTCGAGAAATTAATCGACAGGACGCAAAGGGAGTAGTGGAGTGGATACCAATTAACCTCACAATTATAAGATTAAAAGTATTAAAAATAATAGAATTTTATGATATATTACAAGAAACGACTGATAGCACGGGAGAAAAAGAGAATGGGGAAGAATATGGAGCGATAACACAGAAGAAAAGGGCTAATAGAAAAAATATTTTACAATCACGGAACAGTATCCATTTGAGTCAGATGACGGACAACTAAAAAGCGTAACGGATACAGAACTAAGCGCAGACCATAAACCAATAGTAATGGAAATCGATATATTCCGACAAAAAAGAAAATATTAAGAAGAAAGCAGCATGAAAAGATGCATAATAACTAGGAGATAAAATGGGTCACATACAAATAAGAAATAAAGCAAAACAAGCTGTAAAACGGGCGAAGAAAGAAAGCTTTGGAAAAATTTGGAAAGACAATAGAGACGTGTAAAAGTAGATTTTGGAAAACAGTTTGGAGCCTAGAAGGAAATAAAAGAGAATAGATATGAAATATAGGAAGATAATCTTAACACAGAACAGGAGGAAATACTACATGTACGGACTACGACGAAACGAAATTCAAGGCAAATACTGAAAATTGTTAGGGAAGAGGAAGATTTGCAGAATTCAAGGTAACAGACGAAAAAATTTCAGAATTTATAAGACGGCTCGAGATCGGAAAAACAGCGGGAAGTGACAGAATAAGGCCAGAAATGTTAAAAAGGAAGAAGCACTATGATGGTAGAAAATGGCAGAAGTAAATAGAATGGAGGGCGAAGAAAATATCAAATGCGGAGATGACACTAGAAAAACAGATATCGAAGTATTGAGCGGAACAAAAAAGAAATCAACACGAATTTACCACCAAATAAACCAAGCACTACTCCGAAAGAAGGAATTATTTACAAAAAGAAAAACCAGGATGTATAACACAGTAGTGGTTCCAAAAGATGGAAGTGAAACATGCGGCAGCTAAAATGAAGCATTTCAGAAAAATCGCAGGTAAAACAAGATGGAAAGATACGGAAACGAGGAAATCAGAGATATCAATCAAAATTCGATCAGTTAAATAATAGTAGAAAAACAACTGAAGCGATTTGGTCACGTACAAGAAATGACACCAGAGAGAATAACAAAAACTAGCGGGAGCAAAGAGGTATGGAAAGAGAAAAGTAGGGAGGCCGAGAAAGAATATGGAAGACAGAAGAATCCAAGTAACACAAAAAAGCCGAAAAAACAGTACTTAAAAGACTTGAAAGGAAATCACAGAATAGAGAAGAATGAAAAAATGGGTCGAGAATCCGAATTCGCCGACGCTGCAATGGCGTAATGCAAAAGATAAAAAGAATCTTTCTCAATAAATGAAGATTACTCTTAAATTGGATATAGCGAGAGAGATTACCAAGGCAGGTGAAATTATTACTTTTTTGCAGCGACTAAACAGACTCGTGTTTATTCGTCTCATGAGAATAGTTCGTGTTGCCTTCTGATTTCCCCGAGAGTCGACAAAAGACGAGTCTGTCTAGTCGCTGCAAAAAAAATTATAGTTTCACCTGCCTTTGTCGTCTGTACTAATGACTAGAGATGACCAAGGCAGGTGAAATTATTACTTTTTTGCAGCGACTAAACAGACTCGTGTTTATTTGTCTCATGAGAATGGGTTCGTGTTGCGTACTGGTTTCCCCCGAGAGTAAACAAAATAGGACCCTGTTAGTCGCTCCAAAAAAATAATAATTTGACCTGCCTTTGTCGTTTGTACTAATGATTAGAGATGACCAAGGCAGGTGAAATTATTACTTTTTTGCAGCGACTAGACAGACCCGTGTTTATTCGTCTCATGAGAATGGGTCGTGTTACCTACTGATTTCCCCGAGAGTCGACAAAACACGAGTCTGTCTAGTCTCTGCAAAAAATAATAATTTCACCTGCCTTTGTCGTCTGTACTAATGACTAGAGATGACCAAGGCAGGTGCAATTATTACTTTTTTTGCAGCGACTAGACAGACTCGTGTCTATTCGTCTCATGAGAATGGTTCGTGTTGCCTACTGATTTCCCCGAGGGTCGACAAGACACGAGTCTGTCTAGTCTCTGCAAAAAAATTATAATTTCCTTGCCTTTGTCGTCTGTACTAATGACTAGAGATGACCAAGGCAGGTGAAATTATTACTTTTTTGCGGCGACTAAACAGACTTGTGTTTATTCGTCTCATGAGAATGGGTGTCGTCTATTGGTTTCCCCGAGAGTCGACAAAACACGAGTCTGTCTAGTCGCTGCAAAAAAGTAATAATTTCACCCGCCTTTGTCATCTCTAATCATCCGATGTAAACAATTATCAAAGAAAGTCAAATTTGCCAACTATTTTTGTGGAACAACGAAAGATCATTCAAAGACGCCGGCATTAACACTTCTATCAACGGACTAGCCGGATACAATACTTTTGAAGTGGTTTAGCGGTTCCCTAACATTGTTAAAGATTGTGATATCATCGAGTACGTGATCTAGCGATATCATGATGTTAAAATGTAGACTCTTGAGACCCTCCGGTACTAATTGTAAGCTTGAAAATAATCACGGTACTAATAGTCCTAAAAACATAGTAATACCTTAAAATCCACTTCAAAGTATTCTTTTTCAATTCAAGTAGGGCGAAATTTGCATTGTCTGTTTCTGTATCTAAATTTTAAGCTGACCAAATTCTAATTACATGCTGTTATTTCCGGTTATCTGTATAAAAATGTAAAATCATGCACACCTCATGAATTTATGTACGTACGTACGTATAGAACTCGAAGCATGCATGGGAATCACATTGGCGGTAAACAATTTTATTTCCAAATATAATTTATTCACGTACTACATAACACGTACACACATTAGTATGCATAAATACCTTTTTCATTTAACCTGCATATGAACATACACTCACACACGTACATATTCGTTATCTTATGGGGCAAATCCATTTAAAAATTGAAAATTATCCATGATTATTAACGTCAATTATTTCGCGTAAGGAATAAGTGCGCATGTAACGTATACATGATTAAAACGCCGTGCGTGATGCGAACTTAGTTGTACATATTTTGAAATACACGGTAAGTATATGTTTTCATGTAAAAGGATGCCATGCATAATAATTATATTGGCTAATTTAATGAAAAGTTTCCATTCATTTTAATTAATAAATATTCGTGTCCGTTGAGGATAATTTCATAAAATAAGAAAAAGTTGACGTGAGCGTTGCATTAACATTTAAAAAATTATAAATTCTAGTCAGCTATTAGAAAAGTTTCGAAACTATTTCAAACCATTGTATTAGCCAATCTTGTGAATTCAAAAATCATATTTTTTTATTATCAAACGTTGTGGTACACTCGTTATATGTCTGTATGTGAAGCAACACTATTGCAAGTAAACACGTTTATTATTGGAGAAGAATTTGAAATAAAAACGTAGGCTTCCACGGCCGGAGTCAATTAAAACTAAACGTGTTCGGGCCGTGTCAAATCCAACAATCACATGGGGCTTCTTCAGGGAAGAGAAAGGTGATAGGTAACAGCTAGCACTCAACGTGTAAACCACGCCGTTAGTTTCGCCTCTGGCGTAGTTTACACGTTGAGTTACCGTGCTGGCTGTTGTCTACCACCTTTCCCTCTCCTGGGGAAGCCCCATTTGATTGTGGAGTTTTCGTTTAACAAAAACCGACATGACACGGTCCAAATCCGGAACACGTTTAGTTTTATGGAGAAGAATTTTTCGAAATATACACAATGTTAAAGAAAGCATTTGAGCACAATGCTCTGAGTCAAACACAAATTTAAAGGAATCAATTAAAAAATTACCAAACAACGGTAACATGTTGTGCATAGGCAAAACATCTGTAACATTATGGGATAATAGTATGGCATATGTGAAAGGATTTCATTGGAGGAATTGGACATTGGAAAAAGGTAGTAAGATTGGTGCCGCGATTGTTAGTCGACGAACAGAAGCAACCCAGATTTCCAGAATGCATTCTTTTGGTAAAAAAAAACGCTGAGATCAATGTTCACTTCCTGGATTACTTTGAAGGTGGATAAAATCATATTTTTGTTGATATATATTCGAAAAGGGGGAAGATTAAAGAAAGCAAGCTTATAACGGAATCGATAGGTCAAACGTAAACGTGAAAAAGTTGGATTCTAAATACATTACCTACTTGGTTATAAAAATTCATGATAGCTACAAGATCAATTGGAGCTATCGTTTAGAAAAGTAGGAAAACGCGCAAAAATAGGAGGTAGATAGTTTCGGAAACTGAAGTGAGAGGCTTAAAGAACGCCCCAAATTTATAATCTCACAAGAAATATGCTTGTAAGTTAGGTTTTATTAAAATTTGTTACTCCTTTTGCCTTTATTTCTACGTCAGGTAGCTATTAGACAGTGTTTCAGATATTTATTATTATTTTTTCTATTCAATTAGTTGGACCATACAGATTAGTTAAAAGAAGTATAGATTTGGCAACATCGTATAAAACGCCTAATTGATCAGTGGGAATAAAATGGCAAGACACGAATTTTATTAAACTCTGACAATCTTTCAAATTTGGCAATTTATTATCTTTAAACATTAAAAACTAACATTTTTCGGGCTTAAGGTTGCCACTTATACTTTAAGGTAAAAAAAAGTAGTTTATAAGAATGTTAAAAACGCAAAATTAGGAATAAAACAAATAAATTAAATAAATTACGCCATAATATTGCATCGCTCTACCTGTCGATTTTCACTAAATCCCTGACCATGGTGTATACCACGTTTATGTATTAAAGGCGTTCCAATAAGAGCGAAAAATTAAAATTTTAAACCAAGCAGGTTTTTTTCAAGAAAATATCAATATTTTCATTTAATTATAAAGAATACATGGAGAGAACAACACATCTGATGGGGCACGTGGCTCATATGGCTCGATTTCCTCCTTCATGACTTGGTTAGTCGTGGGTATCCTGACGTAAACCTTTGACTTCGCCCAGAGAAAGAGGTCGAAAGGTGCTAAATTGTGCGATTTAGGCAGATTACATGACCAGCGGAGCAATAATGATTGTTTCACGTGATGCGTGGCAAGTGGCACAGGCCTGTTGAGGCACAAAAGCTAGATTTTCATCCCCCGATACTGTTCGACATCAATTGTTTGTACACTTCCAGCAGCGTCTTCGAAAGAGAATGCTCGCAATCCAAAATACACGACACATTTGAGATGCATTTACTTCTCATGAGAAACATGTAAGTTTTCATCATTTCAAATGCAGCCTATTTACGAAGCCATTGATATGAATTTGTTGGAAATCATTATTTGGTCATTGTTCAATGACAAACTTTCTTCATTGTACATGGTCTATAGACTTGGAATTTGTTCACGCTGTATAGAGCTTCTTGAAATGATCAATTCTTGAACAAGACGCCGAATGGATTATTCTCGGACTCCTGGCCATAGTACGGTGAACAACCATAATATTTTCTGCTATACGAATTAGGCGAACACGTGTCGATGGTCGGACAGTAATCGTCGAATTTTTTGATGAACTTGGAACACTTTCTTTACTAAAAATTATTTTTGTCTGGGATAGGGATTAATTTTTAATGATGACCGACTATCTATCATTGAACTGTCGTGATGGTTTTTCTTATCAAAGCACAATAGAAGAAATCGCGTCAAATTTAAAATTTAAAGTAATTTTATTGTTTCTAACGTTTTGGACGTATACCTGAAGGAGTTCCTTTGTGAAAGCAGGCTGCGTAAATCAATTCATCAACCCCATCATTATATGGAAATCGGTACTTACCTAGAACAAAAGGAAAATTAAAATTAGCATAAAAATACAATGAACTTTCGAACGCAAGTATTAATAGTGTTAAGAATTTCTGATTAATTTTGCTTCTAGCCTTAACAATGACAATGCAATACATATCAACTAGAATAGCTATAATAAACAGTATTATTTTGTTTAATTCGAGTATTGTAGAAATAACTCTATTTGGGCTTTATTTTAAATATGTTTACATTTCTTGCAATGTCCTATTCGAACCGAACCATATTTTCCTCTTTTTAATTAACATACAACATATACAAATGCGCATAATATAAATATACAACGCACAGCCATTGAACTTCTACACACTCATTTACACACAAATATATGAAATGTAATTTTATATGTTTAGAAAAGTCGATATTTTTCCAGCTGGCCAAGAAAGAGACAGAACTACATACCTAATTAAAATATAAAAATAATATTTTCGAATAACAAAATAAACAAGCATGTACGGTTCAACTGTAATGCATGTACAAGACATTTCGCTGGTTTGTAAGGGGCAAGGTTCAATAACCCTTGATATATTAATATAAGTGACTTATTTAAAATACAACATTGTAACCTTAGCCACGTTTTTCCTTTCTTTTTTAATTTAAATTGTACGATATCTTTTTATTTTGTTTGCAGGTTTGAATATGTAAATTTTATCAATTTGCATAAAATTAATATATGTACCGAGAGGATTTCTGAAAATTATATGCATTCGTCTTTGGAATAATGTAAATCCGGGTAAAACGTATAAATTACAATGCATTTATCTTATTAATTATTATTATTATTTTATGTTATATGTTTTTTTTTCTAAACAATTACGCTCCTTTAGAGCAAATTCAAGATTTCTAAAACATAAGCTAGAGTATATAAACAAATTAGAGGACGGATTCCGCATATCTTAGCAACAATCAACTGTTTGGGTGTTCCCAAATGAGCCGAATTTAACTAAACTTGCGCGTCCACGTAGGACTTCCAAGAAAATAATTGTTTGTCAGCATCGCTTTGGAGGATGGAAAAATTGTTAACGCTGAATGATATACAAGAATTTGTTTGCCAGAAGTCATCGCGAAAATCAGGAAAAACAATCGACCACGTCACATTGTCTTCTATTATGGCAATGGCCAGCTTTCATAGAGCGCGTCAGCACAATTGATCATCGGATGAATGTTTCACTTTATCCGAATCGTCGCCGAACGACTTCTCTTTGATCCTGAATATTAAACGAAAGATACGAGGACGACGATTTTTATCCCATTAGGAAGCGGTTGAAGCCTTTAGAAATCAGGTTTTGGTAACACCATCTTCGAGGTGAAAAAAAATGTTGGAGAACGTTAGTCACTTTTCTCGTAGAGGTGCTAATGTACTGAAAAGTTATTTCAATATTGATACATCCTTCCAGAACAATAAGGACGAAATATAAATAAACTAAAGATAAATCTATACTTATGTGCGTGCGTCATAAAAGACCTTGAGATAGGGTTACGAGACGCAACCATAACTATATTCAGTGACCTGCCTATACATTTACGAAGCCATCAAGGGATCGAACGTAATGAAAAGGTAGACAAACAAGCTGGCCAAAAAAGCAGCGAATATGCTCTCCATCGGTCCTAATCCCTTGTGTGGCCTACAAGAGAGTCACATAAAACAAATAATTAAAACATGGGAGGACTTCGCACTGGAAAAATTTTTCCAGGACAAAAACAGGGGAAAGCACCCATATCAGGCTCGCCTAAGTGCTATTGTTCAGAAAATGGGATCTTAGTGCCCTGCAGCCCTAAATTATCACTTGTTCAATTTAGGAAAAGCTGAAGATCAAATCTGTCGTCTATGCTTAGAAAATCTGGAGATGGGAGAACATATTCTATGCCATCAATCGCACGCGACAGCAAAATTTTAGTAAACCTCTTCTGACATCTACTGAACTGAAGGATGAAGATCCTAGAATAATGTTAAGGTTTATTAAGAGCTTTCACCTACTCTAACACATAGGAGGCCATTTTGTTGCAATAGATCTATCAAGGTCGCAGTGACTAAAGGCATTTTTGCCATTGCCCAATGATACTAATACAAAAAATGCTCATGTGCGATACTTCTCTGCGTAGCCATTTTGAAAAAATTTTTATAGGAATTTCGAAATCGCATTAGAGAATCTATCAGATGATCTCTCGGAAACAGCTGGAGCAAAAAACTTCAATTCTTGGGAAACAAAATATGCAACTGGTTTGCTGATAGATTCATCACATTACTACGTTTGTGAAATAGAAAATTTTAAGGTGCGAGCGATTTGTGATCTCACGGAAATGAATCACACTGTATTTTACGGTTGTGCAATAAAATATCCGTATGTATGTAGATATGTGTCTGCGTGTATATTACATAAATAAATATGGAGAATGTTTACGTAATATGAATAGATTATAACTAGTAGAGAGAAGCCTATACTGCAGTGTCTGGATAAATATATCGCCCCACTGAATTATGTTTTTGTTTAAATATTTAAATATGTTAATTTATATTTTAATATATGTGGGTTTAATTATAGTTTTTGTTTATTATCGTATCCGCGGCGTATTTATTATATTCAATTTATTATGTTAACAAATTGAAGAAAAACAGCGCATGGTCCTGTACATATTGCTGTATCATGTCTGTATTTGTTATAAACGGCCACACGTATAGATTATATCTTGCACAACGTATATTTATAATCGCGAATATTTAGATTGTAATGTTCTGAATCAAATAGCAAAATTTTGAAAATGAATTGCGTGCAGAAATGTATATATGTAATTTGGAAATCTGGAAAAATTTGTTTTTTCAAGCTTAATCTTAATAAAAAAATATTCTAGAATGAGTTCTGAAAATATGAGTGATTCTTTACAGATACACAGTTATAAAACTAAACAGCACCTTACGAAGAAGAAAAAAATGGTTCTGTGTAATGGATGTAGCACATCGATATTGAAGAAAATCATGGTAGATAGTAGAAGACAACGTTGGCTTTCTTCCTCGCACATTGCTAAAGCATTTTTCTCTTTCCGTGATTATGCAACTAGCCGTTCTTTCAATACCGTCTCATAGTCTTAGTGTTTTTGAAAAATCACTGTGTTACGTAGAAATTAAGTTGTATAACGCAACGCCTGAACATATTAAAGACTTGACAAATTATCTATTGTGTAACACAGAGGAAATGTTTCAGCATAGCTCTACCTACTGTTATCTCTGCTTGTTTATTGCTAGTTCATTTGCATCCTGCATGATTATGCTTTTTTTATTGTTTCTAGTTCTAGGTATTTCGATTATTACCTTTATTATCATTTAACTCTGGTGAATTCCACAATTATTGTTTGTTGTTTTAGCCCATATCATTCCAAAGCAACCTGCTTTATGATGGACGGGATGAAATTGGTAAATCCACACAAAATTACGCAATAAAAAAAAATTTACGTGAATTTACAACAACAATCGATAATCAGTTGTTATCATCCGCGGATTTTGTAATTTTCAACACACTTTGCTTAACGTCCCCTACTAAAATTAATTTCAACATTTATTGAGCTTAAATCCAAAATTTCGAAACTAACTCTAGTCACTCGAACAATGGAATTGAGTCGAAAAATATTCGGAGAGCATTATCACAATATCAATGTATCACTGAGTTGGTTTCTCTTTTTCCTCAATGGAGGACCACATCAGCCGACAATTTCTCGCTGGTAGAGCGAATTTCAACGTCCACATACCAATCACAACGTCGATGGCTGCGGTCCGGCAACTGATCAAAGAAAATCGACCAGTGCAAAATCAAGGTATTTTGAAGGGCTCAATTCTAAGTAATCTTCATGGTGAATTGAAGAACAAAAAGCAGGGAGGTTCAGGGGGTTTCTTTTAAAAGATGGAAGGACGATTAATGTCGATCGGTAAACACACAACCAACCCACAACGACAAATCATCCTCCACCACCATAATAGGAGTTCAAAAAATCACCGGGGCGCAAATTCCAAAATTAAATTTTTCTGAATTTTGGGGAATTTGGGGGGAGTGCGTCTCGGGGCACCAAAAACACATTACTCCTTCTAGACCACTTTAAGACTGCTTTATTGTAATAGGAAGAAGCGAGATCGGACCAAAAGAAATTGGACACTTGATGCTGGTTTACGAACGATAATATTTTTTCTAAGCACTCTTCGGAATTGATTGCGTCCATAGTGACAAAAGGCTTGTTCTTCTTGGTACAACTGCAAATAACTAGTTACATACTGAATTTTTGGGGAAATTTCGACTGTTTTCTCGTTTTAAATTGCTGACCAGCATTCTGTGAAAAATGCACGATGCAGCATTTGATTCTTGCACAAAATTTACCACGATCTATCGCATTGCATCCTATCTGCAAATTTTCGGATTCTTTTGAGGTATTTTTCTGCCCGAAATGTTAAGATTCTCCTTGATCTTTTTTGCCTTTTCCGCCTCAGAAATCCCATTGTTTCACCCCGAACGTGATGTCCAATTCTTCGTTAAACTTCTTTAGGACCTCCGAGATTGTTCTCGGGTTGTTTCTAGCTTCAAAGCAATCACTCTGCTGTGATGTGCTCCTTGGAAATATTGCTTTTCGTACCTCCGATTTTTTTTTTATCTTTCTAAAATTAATAAAATGATCTACTAACAAAAGCTTCCATAACATTGACGCAATGATGTTTGAAATTGCGTCATTCTTAAGAAACTTTGCGAAACACATGTATTGGACAATTCTTTTCAAATGCGGTCTTTTATTTTAATATATTGTCATTATACGTTCCTCATTAATGAAATATAACTATTTACCATATTTAAATATGATTCTGCAAGATTCTGGGAGTGTTACCTTCGCATTGACATTTTGGCATTTGGGAACTTTTGTATTTGATAGCACAGTAACTAGCTTATTTCAGTTCAAATGTTTCTTTTTGATAAAGTAAAAAAAAATCTTGAAATTTGGAAGCAATATCAAATTTCGTTTTTCGATTTTATTTATATCCCTCTATGAAAACGTCCTTGCCCGTTCAGACATTACGAAAACGGCAGCTCTGGCTGCTCGAATAGACGTAAAGGTCGAGGATAGGTTGGGGCGGCAAGACATGAAACCTGGTTATTGTTAACTTACACCTGCGCACGATGTTGCGGCTGCACATATAATTTAATTTTAATGTAAATATTTTTGTATAGTTATTAAGGAGGCATTCGTATTTTTTTACCATTTTTATTTAGCTTTAGATACGGCGTTCACCATTTTTTATTACTACAATATTTAGACGCTTCAGAATTTATTGAGTTATTGTTTTAACGTAATGCCGCAATAAACGTACGCGTCCATTATTAATGCCGCTATAACAATTAGAGGATATCTAAACATGTAATCTAAATTCCGGTTTAATTTTAAAATTTCAAATACGCACACGGAAGGTACCACGTTAATAGAGGTAGTGGGAACCTTATACGTGTTGAGTAGCACGTGAAGGAATGAAAAATTTTTATCGTTTTAATTTGATTTAATCGGTTTATTGCACCAGCTTTAATTAACAGAAAAGAAGCTAAAAAGCTGAAAATTCCATAAGCATGTGATTAACGTATAACGTAGGAAACACTTCACTAGAATTCTTGCCACAAATCTTCTCTAACATCGATCATCTTTAGCAGTAAAGCTTTAGTTCTGCTGCGTCCAAGGTCCAAGCTTTTTGATTAAAGATTGTAAGTGCTTCATATCCTCGTAGTGATTTTTTAAATTTATTTATCAAAATGAAAAGTTCCCAGGCGTTCGCAACAATAGTATTAAGCATTGAAAATAACGTCGAGAAGTAAGCATTTTTCACCCAGAACTAGAATTGGTTTTTGGAAAAATGTCAAGAGATGTATTTGAGAGATCGTGCTTCGAATAACATCGTCAGAATGTGCAAATCTTCTTATTTTCAGCCAGGAAGTAGAATCGTCCGAATATGAGAAGTGAGCAGAGGACCTGATCGCAAATGCTAGAATAAAAAGTAGACGTCCTCGGCAGAAATTAAAATTTGAGACAGTCGATGTTAAAGATGTTACAGTTTCTCGCATTTGTGCTTTCAATAGATTTACAAGCACACCATATGTTCTCAGAGTGTTAGAAAGCCGGTCCTCATGGATGAATCCGCCATGAAAAAGCTGCTGCTTCGCACGTAAAATAAACGAAAATGATTAAAATGGGCTTGTAAACGCCAATGCTGGACTGAGGAGGGTTGGAGTAAAGTTCCATAAACTGATAAATCAAATTTACGATTTTTAGTTCACGAAGACGTATTTTTGTAACACTTGTAGGGAAGCGTGCAAGATAACAATGTACCGTTCCTCCAGTTAAACACGACGGCGGCTCAGTTATGATCTGCGATCATTTTCGTGCTTTTCTGTAAGAGAATGACCCGAAACATACACCTAAAATCAACACTTGCAAGCAGAATAATCTTTAAAAGTTATAGGGTGACTTTACAAGAGCCCAGATTGAAATCCCATTGAGCTGCAGTGGAAGGAACTTGAGCGGAAGGTGCGAACATCGGTACCAATGTCGGCGGTTGATACACAGAAGGAGCCCTAAGAAGCATGGATAACACTGGAAATTTCAGTGAGAGACACTTCATCAAGAGCAGGAATACGTCAATTGTTCAGAATTCAGAAGTGTCTGGTTTTCAATTGGGCCATATCCAAAATGAGAACGGAGAAAGACAGGAAAATTAAGACAAATTAAGCCTTAACAAAAATTATTGTTAGGTTGAAGATAGTGTTGCTGTCACAAGTTGTGACCGCATCAGTTCATCTTCAATAGAAATACAATTTTTGTTACGGCAACTACATATTTTGTTAGATTAAATAAACCTGTTGTAATTCTTAGTAAAACCTGTTCTTATTTTAATAATGCAAAGGTTGCTGTCCCAGACATTAAAGGTGAAACAATTTGTAGGAATCTACAACCAGAACGCACTAAATCAAACAGTAACCTTATCGAATATTAACAATTTTGCCTTCTTCCGCTATCCGCCGCTGTAAGATTTAATACATCCTAAATACGCAAAAAGAAACGTTACGTGGTAGCGCGTATAAGCGAATATTGAACCTACGGCTTACCCGCGTTCGCGGATATTCAAACGCGTAAATAAATGCATAAATGGAATATGCAGGCGCGCGGAGAAAATAAAAATCCCACCGGGGTAAATTGAAAACAAGACGAAGCAAAAAAAAACAAAAAGAGAAAAGGTGAACGCGGCGAGAACGAAGCGAACAATTGAAATATTTATGGCTTGAAATTGCAGGTGAAAACGATTACATTTATTTTATGTATGTACACGAATATGCAGTATATACTCCATACGCACAATCACATATGTATTCGTACATATTGAATATCACGTATGTATGTTAGGAAATATAGAAATGTTTATGGACAGGTGGAGTAGGCATGTAAAACCGCTTTAGAATTGCAGAAAAGGTTGTGAAATATGCTTCGGAAACGGTCGCAAGTTAGTTGCATATCGTCGCTATTAATTCAGTTCAATTAGTGTTAAGACAAATTACCAAAAAGATTAATAGTTTATGCCAAAATTGGTGTTTTTCAGATACGAAGAGATGTGTTCTGTCTAAAAGCATTTTTTACTTCATTATTGCATATTCCTCAACATATTTAGAACTAGAACCGTAAAAATTGTAGAAAGTTAGCTAACGTAATCTGGTAGGTCACTTAATGCTTCGTTTGCTGCTGTAAGAATGAGATAATAACAAAAGATAATTGTATGTGTGGTTGACATAACGATCTTATTAAATATTTGCTTATACGCGCGTAACTTTTTAAAGAAGCATTTTCGAAGACATTTTATAGGAACTTTTTTACAATTTCGTCCCATAGATCACGTTGGCAAAGTTTTTCCCAGTAATTCGGATACAATCTGTAGATGTACAATCTTAGATGAAACCGATCTTCAGGAAAGCCACTCCAATCCGCGGCTCAAAAACCGATTAACATTCTCATAACGCTACCGTATATTAACCATAGGTAATAAGGAAGGCAACGCATGAGAATTTGTAGATCTCTGCAAAATAGACCTTGGACCTTGTCACTTAGCGCAAAACCAAAGCATTTTCTCAAGCTTGGAAAAAGGAAGAAGTCAAGGCGAATATGATGGATGGGGCAGCAATTCGTACCGAAACCAGACTAGTTTCGCTGTCGCAATTGCCAAATGCCTTTGAGTCTCAAGAAATAGTCGCCGCATGATGGAATTTTCTTCTTCTTTCGCGTACAATTTATCGCAGCACACGTTCAATTGAGAGGCTTACTCTCTCTAATTGCAATACCACGAACTTTGTTGATCATATTATGCGTAGCCACCCCAATGCGTTCCATTGGCTGGCTGTCGCTGATGCTTAAATTCCTTACACCAGTATCTAACGGCAACCAAAAAAAGGTGACCGATATTGTTCTTTTTCCATCATTCCAATTAATGGGAACTTTCTTATTTTCAACAGCTTTTAAAACAATACTGCTCGATGCATCTCTCCAAAAGTTGGTACTGTCGGCAAAAAGCTCAATCTGTCTCCAAACATGGGTACTTCTCGTCCCATCCTCGTAAAACCCGCCTTTAGCGGAAAACACATACGTTATATAAGGAAGTGTTAATAAAATGAACCGAGATTCCAGGACGATCTAGAACGTGTATAATTTAAGCAATACTCTAGCGCGGCTAAGTATTAAGACAAATTTTAAAACATATTTCCTTCTTCCATCGCGAGATGTCAGTTCATATAGTTTTCGTATAATTTGGCCTTGTATTTAACAAAATAATTAGCACCAGCCTGCCCACTCGAATCTAACTGTTCCTATAATTAAACACATATGGTTACTCTTTCGAGTTCAATGAGGTATTGTCACTGAAATTAAGCGCTTTAATTATATTCTATTCTACGCCGCGCAAGTACACACATACTCTTTATTCTAATTACAATAGCAGAGACGAAATTCTAAGAAAAAGAAACATCCATGTTTATACATCTGTTATTTCACTAACAGTTCCATAGGATGTCATTGACTCATACGGAACGTGAAGAAGAACACGAGCACTTAGAGCGTACACACACAAAGTATTTTTCGCGGTTCTTTCACCATTTAATAATATTTATAATTACATTTTAATTATAAAAGCGTACTTGAGCATTAACGCGGACTGCTAGAGGAAAAAACCTACGTCGGTGTAAATATACATATGTTTCGAGTCAATATTAATGTTTGGCTTTCTTTGTAAGCGTCAGTTAATAGTGGTTGGTGTGTCCGCATATCCAATATTAAACGAATATAAATTCAGCTAATGGTTGTACGACCATTAAGCCTGTTTCGAAACGAAAACAAAATAAAAGAACTGGTTTTATAAATTGAAAAACTCCTGCGAGTTTTATGTATGTGCATAATATATTTTATGTTTATGTTTTTCTGATTCGAATAGGACCATTTTGCATAATTTTTATCGACTTAAATAACGTCGTTAAGATAAGGTTGTTGGAAATAAGAGGAAATATTTTACGGAATTTTGTTTGTATTTTATTTTATTGGTGATTATCGTTAATATCGATTAATTCGACGTATACAATTAGAATGTTTTAGAAATTAACCTTGTTATTGGATCGAACATGAAAATTATTGATTACACCTAAAGAGGCATCGTGATTTTAAATAACAAGGAGGAATGTAGTTTTAAAACTTCATCTTTTTACAAAATGTTTTGAGCTGCGTCATTCGATAATTTTCCATATCTTTATTTGTACTTTATTTGTGTGCTTTATAAGTAGGCTGCGAACCGACGGACAGTGGGTCAATTGAAAAATAAACTTGAGAGAATGGAAAATTCCTAACATTGTTTTGTTAGTTTTACGCCTTCTTTGCATTGGTTAAAAATCTATTCCATACCAGTACTAAATACGTAAGGCCCAAAATAAATTGATATTAAACCTGAGTTTATGAAATTTCATACAAGACAGCACAAAATTTAAACCGAAAAGAAAAATTAGGCTTCGACCACATCTAACAAATGGATAACCGTGACTCCATCAAATTGAATCCACCCTCGCTATAAGCTATTTAAACAAATTCCAAATATTGATCAAATGTATAATGCTCATATCTGCAATAAATACAGCAGCGCCAGCTTGTCAAATTAGCGCAAATTTCAATGTCTGTAATGCTAAATTATTATTCATTAATAAGTCCAAAACCGAAAAACGTGATAAAAAATCTATCAACTTATAATTTTGTAGCTGGCCAACTGATACGATGGCAATGTTTTCAATTAAATTTGATATAAACCGACAGGGACAGATCACGAAATAGCAGAGGCTGCGGATATTGACGGAAGATTTCGGCAGGAAGAAACCCAACCTGGGTGGCGCGCTTGTTCACTTAGGAACAAAAGCGCATTCGGGTGAACACTTTAAAGGATCGTTGAAGTAGTTTCAGCGAAATATGTTGGAGTTTTGGCGTCGATTAATAACTGTGGATGAAACTTGGACATACCAATAGAAACTGGAAGCAGCAAGAAGAGAATCCGCTCCGAAAAAGCGTTATCACCAGGAAAGTGTAAAGATGCTGCTCATTTCCCGCCAGCGAGACGCTATCGGCCTTTCGCCAACGACCAGCACCACTCATCTTCTTATTTGTTTCATCCGATTTTCAAAGGCCCAATTTTCAGTAAAAATTTTTTCATCTTTATAACATTATTCATACTTTTTCTTGTTTCGTAATAAAGCGTTACTTTTTCAAATGAATTCTTTTATTTATTGGTGCATGATTACTCGTTAATCAAGAAGCACACTGAGAAGCTAATTTATTAAAAGAGTCCCGTTTAATATTTAAAAAATAAGCATTTCGGAAGTAATTTAGTCATCCTCATTAAAAGTTCATTTCGTTTGCAATCGACACCATTGCACTAGACACAAAGGTTCATTGGGAGGACAGAGATTTTTCTTCGGATGAGGAGCCATCACATCGTAAAGCTTATTTTGCAGCACGAGATGCCAACTGCTATTCGGATGCTTTTGGGCTTAAAAAGATGGGACGGACTACGTTGGCAAATAACACTTCCTGCGTTTCTGCGATAGGCTGGAGACTTTCCAGCTTACTCTCGTACATCCGTCATTATACAAGTTATGATATTTAAGCAAGTTTGTTTTTTTAAGAAAAATGCAAAACGTAATAAATTGCCCCCTCAAAATAGCACTTGATACACTCCAATCAATAATTTCCACCTCATGACGTAATGCACGATTTTCCAATAAAAAATGATTATAGTAAATAATTACTCGTAGTTTCCTATGTTATGACTAACAAACTAAGAAAAAACAAACCCTGAAGCAAACTCTGGAGATTATGCGTAGCATCGGTTTGGTGTTAAAAAGGATTCTATATGTTTGTTGATTTCTCAAATGGACGATCAATAGAAACTGCATAGTGCATGTATGCTTAAGCGCGAGCTTATTCAATAGAACATTTCTTGAACACCGAAGATGGTAAAAGCGTCGAAGAACATAATTACGGGAAATTTTCCCCGTTAGCGACATATAAAAGCCGATAATCAGCCTTTTACCTTCCATTCAGCGAGATTTTTCTCGTTCCTCCGGAATAGGTAAAGCAAGCAATCGCTACCGTACAAATATGGACAATTTTCTGTCTTTCAACAATTATATTCCGCATTAGCGTTACAATATTTGCCTTTGAAATAAGTATAGTAAGTGCGCGATAGAGAATAGCGCCATTATTGAAGCGTGCGTTCCGCTGGTAGTTGAATGTCAAAATAGAGTTCGTTGCGTATGATAAAAGACGCACATTTACACGGGACGCGGACGAACAGGCCTTGCTTGGATATTAACAGGGCACGCATACGGACGCACTAACGTATGATTGTGATGTACGAGAGAGTGTGCGGGCCCACTCAGCCACGAATGGACTGTATCGACACGACGTAAAGGTCAATGTCTTTGTCTGCTGAACGTCTACTGCATTGTTATGTATTAGGGACGTCATTTTTTGTAACTAGAACTATTTTGATGTTGCGAAGGTGGCGGAATAACAAAAGATCGGTGTTGTTTATATTATTATTATTATTATCGCCGTTAACTGATTTCATAAATTAGAAAGGCTAAATGTTACTATTTTTTTTTATTTGAAGCAAGTTTCTTGAGTGTATTTTCACACTTAAGTCATCGGAGAAAAGTAAGCTTTGTTCACTTTCAGTTTCTACATTAAGTTTTAGCTTGTTAGCTGTTATAGTGTACCATTCAGACATTGAGGACTCTATGTGCACGTACAATATTTATATGGACTTTGTATATACTTTTATATGGCCATCGTACCTTAAAGAATAAAACAAAATCAACGTTAGCACTAATAAACTATGACTCCCAGGTTCAGCAAACAAAAAACCCCAAATTCGAAATAAACGCAAACACGAGAATTAACCGTGGCTTCTAGAAACTAATAAAGACACCAATTTAGTTCGAATAATTTATTTTTTAGATGACATTCTAATATTTAGGCAATAAAAATGTTGCGTGTGGCAGTCTCGCGAGGTATTTGGAAGACTTTACTTTATCTTCTTCCTCCTAACAAACGATGAATAAATACGAGGATAGTTTGAAAGGTTCGTGTAAAAATGGAAAGTACACAATTTTATCCAGATAACTAATTTTTATTGTTTAACATGGTCTCCTCTTAGACAGAACACATCAGAAAATGCCTAGAAACAATAACCAAAAAATATAATGCTAAGATAGCTTAGCTTCCTCATGGTATCGATGGAATAATTCACGGCAAACGCAACAAAAGGAGAGAAAAAATGCACTAACATACGGACATGTTTCTGCCTACTCGGCGTCATCAGCGTGGTTTCGAGAGTAATTTTTTATCTCTACCTTCTATCGCTGTTCCCTCACAGTTAATACCACAACTTTCAAAACGACAAACTCGACATTTCTTGGCGCCCTCTAGTGCCAAAGAAACGCATGCCTGCCGTTCAGGAAGCAGCGATATAAACCGGGTACTGTTCCCCAAACCATCCCTACTCTTACTCTCGAAACCACGCTGATGACGCTGGGTAGGCAGAAACATGTAAGTGTGAGTGTAATTTTTTTTCTCTCCTTTTGTTCCGTTTGTCGTGAATTATTTCATCAATACCATGAGGAAGCTAAACTATCTTAGCATTATATTTTCTTTGATCTCCTCTTAGGTTTATATACTTTGACCAGCGCTGCTTCAATTTATTCATCTCTTCGGAGGTCCAATTCGTTTCCGCAATTACATCTCCGCTTGAATAAAATTTCTTTCACACCAGGCATCTTTTCATATTGGCGAACAGATCCAAGGGATCCAAGTCTAAAGAGTACAGCGGATGTGGAACACCATCAATCTCGTGATCACAATTTCTCCTGCGTTGTGTTGACGGAAAAAGGCTATTTGTGGGTCAGTCATAGATGTTTTCCACACATTAAATGCACCTATTTTACTTCTTTCACATAGTCATAGTCCATCCCAAAAAACAGTCGCAATAACTTGTCCAGTTGAAGGAACGACGAATCACCGCATCGTGGATTTTAGCAGGAGTTCCTGGAATAATTGCTTCAACAGGACATTCAGAACGTGCAGGATCACCGGTACTCGTATTGAAGGTGGTCTCTTTAATCTCTTGAGGCAATTTGCCTTTAATGCAGCATTGTTTTATCAACGCATGAAAGTTTGTACGATTCCACGAAAGCTAAGCGCAGAGTAATGTACTGATAAGGTTAAAATTTGGCGTGTGAGTTCCTCCAAGAGATGTTACTAACTGACAGTGACCTCAATTCGCACTAGTGACGTCATTTCTTTAAGTATGCACGGACTCTTCCAACTACCTCCGTGTGAATTGCCTTAGTTAAACTAGTACGTAGGTACTAAACTAAAATGTCAGGATCTAAGATTGCCTTTTACAAACCTTTTGAGTCTTGAACATCGCACAAGTGGTTCAAGAAAATTTATTCAGAGGATTTCACTTCAATTTCAGTCTTCACACTTCAGGCTGTGGAGGTAAATTTCAGTACTATAGCATGGTCAGAGGTTGCATAAAAGTTCAATATCAACGATGAAACCATTCGTTTGCACTTCCACCAGCTAGGAATGAGATGGAAGTTTCTTAATCAGACCACGTACTCGCAAGCTTGCACGTAAAAAAGATTTTATTGCGTGTTTGGTGAACAGCAGTAGAAATTGTCCATTATAAGTTTTTGGAAACGGATCAAACCATCACTGCTAACTTGTATTGTGAGCAGATTGAGGAGTACAAGCAGCACACATCTAGAAAGGGTTTTCTTTGATCAATCGAAAGAAAGTCTTATTCTTACAAGGCAAAGCCAGATCTCAACCGTAAGAGTGACTCGGGAAAATGTTTTTGAACTTGAAAATGTTACATTTTCTAACCACAAAAATTCCTTTCTTTTCTATTCTTAATCTGTTATTGTTGATTGATCTGAAATACCCTAACACCCTTAGATGTCTTAAAAATATCTCAAAAATATCGTTAACTGGGTGTTTTTGAACAATTAATTTTAGGGTACTAGGTGAGTCATGTAAATACATTTGCCTTCGAATAGAGGCAATAACGTCAACGCGCGGCAAATAAGCTACCTCGAAGATTGCCAGTGTTCCTTTCATCTGTAACAGGTATGCGATCGTACCACGTTAATGTAATAACATCCAAGAGTCATCCGACGGCCTGGTATGGACGTCGTTAATCCACACCGACTCGAAAGACGATTGAATTGTCAAATTAGACACGTGATTTTCAGCCCGAAGACGAATAAAATAATCGTAAAAACCGGTGTTAAATAGAATATAAAATTCGTTCTCTGATTGTATGTTTATTGAATCTTTGATCGAGCGCGGCCCATTGGCGCGCTTCGAGACTTCGAGAGCCTTCCTTTTCTCTCTTTTATTATCGTTTTTCGTCTTCCTTCTACTGTTCCTTCTTCGCGGCTTCTAATCGTAACGCCTTCTGCGTCTCGTATTCTCGACGAATTCTATTATAAATAAATTACCCTCCTCTCCTACATACCGCGCATTGTAAAATGTGCGTGTGTGTGTTTGTTTTTTACTATTTCGGTGTTTTAGTTTGTTTACGAACCGTGACGATTATTTCGGGCCGACTTTTTTTTTTCGATGGTTAGTACGCCTGTGCGTATGGACGTCTACGCGCTTGATGGGGGCATCCCATCCCTCTGGTTGAGCGCGGGTTGCCATTTAAATAAACAAGTCTGAATTACCCTTGCTTGTTGTCGTAAAAGAGGGAAATTACTGGGAATTGGATGCTTGTGTTTTTTCGTTCTTTTTTTTTTAATATATTTACGTTTAGTCGTATAATTCTGAATGGGGAAAGTATACGATGTTGTGTAAAAGTTAATTACGAATTCCCAATAAGCAAGAAAAAAAGTCTTTTTGAAGTATCCAAGGTTGGTAACTAAGCAAAACCCAACCAGAGTAATATTCTCTTTTATTTATTTTTATTAGTTTGCAGTACTTGATTTGTTCTGCTTTATGTTAAATTAGTAACAATTATCATTCGCTGCGTCTAGTTATCTCCCAGAAAATCCGGTACTTTTGCAAGTTAGTAAATTTTGAACATTGAAAGCGCAAAATCGACAGTTTTTGCACACAGTGCACTTCAGATAACACTGTCCGAAAAATAACAACACGGGCTCAGATTTCCAGCTGTAAAATTGCGTCTCATCTCTGCTGGAAGTTACAACCTGACGGAAGAAGGTGCCAAATTAATTTAAAAACTACATCAGAAGAGACAGAGTAGGACATTAAAAAATGTTACGCTGTATATAAGCTAAAGTAGGCGCAATTTTTTTTTTATATACGTTTTGCGTATATAGAAGAATAAGATGTACAAAGGGCTCTACAATTTAAGAATTAAGCAGATAAGCAGATAGCAGCGTTGTATGTACAATGAGATCAGTGACGACAAAGAAAAAAACACTTAATCTTTGCACTTCCCACGTGGTGATTTTGATTAATTAATTAAACTCGCGAAGTCTTAATAAACTGACAATGGTCGTTTCCTCGATCCACTTATCGACGACATTTTATTACGTATAACGTATATGCAGCACTTCGCTACGCTCGCGTGCACTCTAACCGGTCGCGAAACACGTTACTACTGCAATAAGATCGCTTGCGTATTTATTACGAATCGCACACCCGAACGAGCGGTCCCATACCGACGCCTGTAGAGCGCACGGAAAGTGGCGAACTTTACCCATAAGTTATAAAGCAATAAAAAAACAATATGAATTTCGCATTATTAAATTATAGATTAGAATAATTAAAATTAAATTTTCAAGGACGCCATTGTCCGCCCCGATACACGGGTAGGTGGTTGAAGTGTGCGGACCAGTACTGAACAATTGGAGTAGTGCCTCTCTTGTGTTCGCTTTTGTCGCATAAACTAATGATTTAAGCTATTTCCATAATAATAAAAGCTTCGCGAAAATCCGGTAATTATTGATATTCGAGCAAACCATTTTGATGACTTACACTCCCCGACAAGAACTTAGACACGGTAAGATGTTTTATGGGTTTTAAGGGTTACAACATTTCTTTGCGAAACTAGCAAGATATCTAATTAAGTTTTTATTCATAAAAGTAAAATAAACTTAAAAATATCTCCTCCTGAAATATATGAACTAAATAATAAATTATTACTCCAATGTTTAAACAATTTCTGCGACAAAAATTTAGACGCTCTGTTGCAAATGTAAAACAAAAATCAACAAATGAGTGATCAGTAATGCGTAGATCCTCCATTGTTCTTAATCACTTCCAATAGTTAATAGATTTATATAAATTTAACACATAATTTTGAGGGATATTCTGCCATTCAGTCACTATTGAAGTTTCCAGTTCCTGTACCGTGAAATATTGAAGGCCTCCGCCATAAACGCTCCGTGCCAATTCACCCCGCATGTTTTCAATAATGTTTAAGTCTGGTGACCGTGCCGGCCACTGTAAAGTTTTACTCTTTTTCTCCTTAAACCATTCAGTGATGGTTTTTGCTTTATGAATTGGCGCGCTATCTTGCTGAAAAACAAAATTGCGCCCGGACCATTGGTTTCCAAATCGTAGAAGATTGTCATGCAATAAGTCTTTATACGTCACAGATGTCATTTCGTTCGTGCAAAACACTATCTCACTTTTATCGCGGAATCCGATCGCTGCCCATATCAACACAGATCCACCCCCTAATTGTCTGGTCATTTTCACTTTTGATTCCTTTCTCGGATCATGATAATAATGCGAGTACCCATCCGGTCCGTCCAAATTAAAACGTTTCTCATCGGAAAATATAACTTTTTCTCATTGTTTCTTCCAGGATACGTGTTCTTCAGCAAATCTCAACCTCGCTTCTTTGTGTTTCGCCGAAACCGGCGGTTTTCTCAACATTTTCTTCCGTGATATTACCGGTGACGCCTTTAAAATCCTTTGAACTTTACGCACGTGCGTTTGTACCCCCGCCTGTTTTGCTCACTTACAGCTTTCGGTCACCCCTGGCCTGTTGATTGCCGTAATTTTCCGGATCTTTTAGGAAATTTCTAACGGAATGATCGCTTCTTCGTAATCGACGAGCAATTTCCTTCTTACTAACACCATCCTGGTGCCAGGCTAGAACTTTACCCCTTTCTATCAAGGATAATTGCTTTTTTCCACCCATATTGCAAACACTTTATAAAATATAATTTCTCGTGGTGAAATGTGTACACTTTAGCAGCACAACCGCTGCATATAAAGAGAAGTATCAAATTAAAACATTTTTGCTTATATTAATGTAATAAATGCGCAGGGTCTAAATTTTCGTCGCATTTAAAATTCCTATTTTGATCTGGGAAAACCCCAATTACCCCTCATAAAGCAATAAATACCCCAGAAATATCTATAAATGGACTATTTACATAACAAGTATTAATAACCCCCATTTACATTTTATATAATGTCTATAAACCTTGTTTCGTAAATAAAAACGATACCTCGTCTATGTTTTTGTCGGGTAGTGTATGTTCCCGCAACACATTTTCTGAATATCGGGAGTTCCTCCTCGTTCGCCCTGCATATTTAATTTAATTCACCAAAGATGTTGCTACAATCGGCGTTAAAATCATGTTGTTGTTCAAGTAATTGCTCTGTGTTGACAGGTAATTTACCTTCTTTTGATAGGAATGCATAGATAAACGCAATAAAAAGAATAATAGTATTTGTAACAATCTGCATCAAACGGCGTAACTAATATCGTCCTAATAGATTCAAATATCGTACAGGAACATATTCAATAAAGACATCTCAATACATGCGTGGCATAATTTCCAATTATAGCGTAAATAAAAAGAACATACCTATTTTAATATCGCTTTAATTATCGCTTTCGAATACAAATCGTACAGATACAAGAATGCCTCCGTCGGAAAAAAATACGCGGTTGCAAAGTTCACTTTAATCTATAAATGCATTTAATTAACATAATCACGCCACACTATATTATAATAATGGTGTGCTAACAGATATATCGGTCCGTTCTGCGCTGCCGTTTTTTTTTCCCCTGCACGCACGTCAACAAATTAATTACAACGTCTTTGCACGGGTAATTTACTCCGATCAATCGTAATTCTAAAACTTCACGAAAAACACAGAAACTGTCATGTTCGTTTATCGCGGCTATTAGTCTATGGGAAATTACCCATGGGAGTTGGGTAAATTGATGCATATGTGATGCATAAATTATCTTACAACTTTAGATTCTAATACATTATTAGAAGCAACACGAGGAGACTTTAAATGAAGGTGAAGTGGTCTAAAATCTTACTGTGTAGCGCACAAAAGAGGGGAAATAAGGAAAAAAACAGTGTGATTCTCCTACATAAGTGATATTGGAGCCTTAAAACAGCTCTCGCTCGTAAAGTAGAAAAATGTCAGGATCAATTCTAACAGCTATACCAAGAAAATCTGATTTGCTTCAAATATTGGATGTGATTCCAATACATAGAACCAAGCACCAAAGCAAAATATAAGTTCCAATTAGAATCATACATTCGCCCTAGATGAATCAGCTTATTCTCCCCTCTATGGTGTTAAGCCTGATTTTTCCTTAATTTTTGGCTTAACCTCTTTCGCCACCATCTTCTCAGAGGGTGGTCGCGTAAATGGCACCAACGAAACGTTGCCTAACAAAATGTGTTTCAATATTCATTGAACTTGAATCAAAAGAGGCATCGAGATACAAGTTAATAGCTTTTAAAGAGGATTATCTCAACCACAATGTCTCGTCAAATTGGTTTCCGTCTCTGATAATGAGGCACCATATCAGCCAGCAATTCTTCGCCAGTATTGCAAATTCCAACTCGAACGCACTAGCCTTAACCACAATCCCAGGACAAGACCGCGAAAGACAATAGTTACTTGGAAAAAAAAATTGCTGTTATGTACCAACTGGCCAAGGAACATCCATATGTAACACATCGTGAGATTGAGACATCTCTGCATGCTCTCTGCAGCTCGCATTAATTGGTGGCGAAAAACTTTGAGCCAGCTTCAGGAATAAACTGAGGCTCACTGTTTATATTCATGGATTTATTCTTATGAACACGAAACCAAACGACAACCCGCTATGTGGGTGTTGTAAGATGCGGAGTCATAGTATGGGTCATGTTGTTGCAATCGAAGAACGGTGATGACATGTGACTGTCGTGCTCAGAAAAACCACCTCACAATCCTCCACCACGATAATGCGAATTCACAAGGTGCTTAAGCGAGGACCAATTATTAACAGCAACAACACATCCAGTTCTTATTTCAAGGAATATAAAAGTGTATTAATTTTAGCGAAGGATGCCTTGAAAAAAGGCAATAAAGCATTTTAAGGCTGTTACGGTAACACGCAAAGCAAAAAGTACAGCCTTCGCATTTCTATGATTTTTTTAATCCGATCAAGACTGAAAACTCTGTAATTTTAAAGATCTTTTTTATTTTAATTTTTTTTTTTAATTTTATTGTAATTTTAAAGATTTTAAAGAGATTTGAAAGTCGTGCTTTTCTACCTGTAACGGCTTAGCTACTACAGCCTTTAAAAACTGAAAAATATTTCAATATTTTGGGTCTTGTCCCACACTATCCCCGGAATGGTAAAACAGCAATCGTGGCGATTTTTCTAAGGCTTCTATTCGAAAACTAACGATGTAGCAGAATATGGATAACCTACGCATTACTAATTTACCAACATAAATTTTCGCTGCGTTAACACATAAAATTGCTGCAAGCCTTAGTTATTTCCTTTTGTGTTAGGACGAATAATTCCGCAACTAAATAAGTACAAAATAAATATAACTTGCTCCTTCTTATTTGTTATTTCGACTATTTAAAAAGGAAAACGATACGTTCCGGCATGTGCAACTCAGCCAAGGACGTATCAATTATGTTACAAGCAAAGCATACGCATGACACACACATCATTTTAAGGAAAATTGTACAAAATACGTAGAGCAGCTTTATTTTTATTACGCAATTCTCGCGAAGATACGATCTACACACGTACTTCGTAATCATCATGGATTCTCAACTGTGTAGGATGTTCTTTCTTTTGTGTAAAATTAAGTCTACGTTATTATTCATAATTTCAGACACGTGTATTTTCTCTATTATAAAAATTACATTCGTAATCTTCTCGTTAATGAAAAAAAAAGGGAAAAAAAAACACAGGATCAGATGCATGTCGAAATGATATTATTATTAATCATATTTTTCTGTAATGAGCGCTATTATTGTTTTGCTGGCTGTTTTCGTCATTTTAAGCTTGTTTATTTGTTCAACGCGGAGAGGATGTTGAAGATACGATTTAATTTGCAACATACACTTGTATGTACAAATATTTATTTTGTTATACAACTTATGATTTTAATTTTAGGAATTATGTAAACATTCTTTATATTGTTTCACTAAGCACGTTTGCAAGGTAGGAAAACGTACTCAGAATGCAGAAAATTAAGTAATTTGTTATTTAAAAATCGCGAGAGTAATTTACCTCGGTATAATAAAGAGATAAGCAAGATCCTGTTGATGGTAAAGTATTGCGAGATCGATTCCAAGAAATGTAATGCTGTTGAATTTGATTTAGGGGAAAAATCTTAAAACTACTATTTAATTGACGAAGTGACCTTCTACTTTTCTAGTTTATTGTTGGAAAATTGGAAGCAGAAAGGAGAGGAAACTATTAAGGATGCGGTTATAGCTTATAACTAAAGAATCCTATACAAAGTGTTTTATTAAGCGAAATACGAGGCAAATCCCCTTTTTTAATGAACATCTAAGGTTACTTCAACATAAAACTTGATAGGCTCAGGCAACGAAAATATAAGAATACGCACCAATTATTGCAACTGAACTAACCATCCTTGGCTTTACAACATTTCCCTTCATATTTCTGATGGCTTCAAAAGTACACTTGAATGTTTCTATAAATATACAGGTTTATCATATACGAGCCGTTAAAAGAAAACTGCATTTCCATCCTTAGAAAGTGCAAAAATTGTTACTGCCTAATTAGAAAATACGACTTCAATATTGTCATTAGTTTAGTGCTAATTTAGGAAATAATGATACCTTGTATGTATGAATTTTCCTCAGTAGAAGCTTGGTTTAATTCATAAAATCATCGAATATGGTCAGCACCAATATCATCCTATTAAAGTTAGGATATGGCTCGCTATGTCAAAGCAACGAATAATAGGACCTATTTTTCTTTGAAGAATTCCAATGAATTCACCAATTCACCAATGTGAATCACGACCAAATGAATTGCAGGGTTATTTCCAGCCTGATAATGAGACGGCTTATACGACTCGAGAAACATGTGCGTGCCTTCAAGAGTTTCACCGTGATGGAATCTTCGGAGCACAAAGATGGCTCTGTAGGTCATCAGATCTTACCCCCTTGAATTATTTTATATTTGGATGCTTGAAAAATAAGGTATGCAGAAATCGATTGCATACAACTGAGAGTTAGATCTATCGAGAGTATTTACAAAACGTCTTCGAAAGCATGGAGAGAAGAGTTGATAACTGCGTTAACAGTGAAGGCGATCATTTTAATAACAATAATAATAAAAAAAAATGTTTATTGTTTATTTAATTAAATGTTATTGTATAAATTTAACATCTAACCTTTCCCGTTTTCTATGATAATTTTCTACAGATAAATCAATTAAATTCCGCTTATTTCATACATATGAAATATCATATGATCACTAAAAATTTAAAAAAATCTGTATTAAGCGCGGCCTTCACGTGAAGCAGACTGTGAGCTTTACCGGGCCCGGAATCGCCTAATGCTTTCGTTCTGCTCTCGGAGTCTATCGCACCTCAAAACAAAAATTATTAATCTACAAGGCCTGCCTGAAACCTATTCTTACTTATGGTATCCTTCCCTAGTTCATAACCAACGATTGATATTTGGAAAGAATGGAGACAGTTCAAAGCAAGACACTCAGAACCAACATAGGAGCCTCTTGGTCTCGGATAACTCTTTGTGAGCCCAAGTATAACCCAACGCCCATAGATTAAATTAACAACCTATCTTTTAAGTGACCATGCTAGCAACGGTTCAAGGTCATAAAATAATTTTTGATAATAATACCAATGAAGATAAAGCAATTAGTTTCCAGAAAACGGATAATTTCTCATGGGAGACTAGCAGACCCCTACAAGTGAGAATCAAAAAGCACAAGCAAATGGTTCGTCTAGAGGAAATTAATAAATCCAACTTGGCCCAACACGCTTGGGAAGAAGATCACGGAATTAATTGGAATAACGCATCGAATTCTGGAAAAAATAGACCATCAAACCAGTAGGGTGCTGAAAGAAACGGCATACATGGCTACAACACCAAATGCCATCAGCACCTCTAGCGTGGAATTAAAAGAGGTCTGGCTCCCGCTGGTTCGCGAGAGCATTATTGCCTAAACAATAGCCGCACTAAGGAATAGAACACACTAAAGACAGCTTCTGCAAAATCCAGCTTGCGTGCGCCGAAACAATGGTTATTGCGCAGGTAGTGAGCTTAAATACAGGTTTTAAGATAGTAATTTCTGTCCCTCCCAATAGCTTGGTGGTTAAACGCGAGTGATTACAACCTAGATAATTCTGATTCGAGCCTCTCACTTCAGTCGCAAGCCTTATCAGGGCTACCCTGAAGACGGCAGAAGACTGTGTGCCGAAATGTTGGATTCTAAAAATCCAACAAACGGAGGGAATAGCCCCAGCATCAACCCAAATATTAATAATCCTTCATCAAAAATTTCACGTAATGAGTTAACAAATAACATAACCCTGCTTCGAGGTTAATCTCTTTCGTCGATCAAAAACTTTCGAGCGAATCGAGCTCCATCTGACATGTTTAGATTTAATTACAGAACGATCGGTACCTCCCCTACCTCTGGATTCAATAAAAGGTTGCTTCCAATTAATCTGAGCGGTTTGACTTGAATTACCGAACGCGCCTAATGTAAGATGCAACATATTGGCGAGAAAACGAATTGAAATTATTCCCACCTGAAGGATCCCCGATAAACAACGTTTAATATGGTTTCCCGAATTCTTTGGGGATTTTGACGATACAAATGTTCAAAAGTGGTCCCATCACCTTCAAACGTTGCCTTATTATGTAGCTATTCCCTTACTTCCGCTCAAAATTTAAAACATTGCTACCAACTGCACGCTCACGTTTAAAAACAACAACTAATTGAGATTTGAATTCAATGAGTAGGAAACATTTTTTACGTAATGGTAATCATGTTCCGTACAATAGAATCTCCGCTTTTGTAATTGCCTTTCGTAATTTCTCATTAATCGCATGGCTCAATTCATTTATTCGATCCATTCATACAATGTTATCGGGCAGGAAAAACCGCAAACCGAAAAGAAAGTAAGCAACTTTACAACAAACGTTTTACAACCAGTATATGGGAGCTCTTTAGCATGCGACAAACAAGATCGCGAAAACAATGGATCCACTTATTTATCGCTTTATTGCCGTAATGTATACTACGCCTTCCCCGATTCGTCATTGCTTAATATACGAATACGAAAAAATAACGTACACACGCACACGAACAACATAGAACGGGCCTGGATATTATCGTACGCCTGTAAAACTACTACCAACGTTAGAACGCAATAAAAACTATCGATATAATTATTTAACATACGAGTGAGTCACTTCTTGTTTAGAATTAATAACATTTCATTAACGTTCGTAACTCGTACATGCATATTTACTTCTCTTTCTAAATGCATCAATCTTAAACACATGTGCGCAGAGATATATGCAAGTATTTCGTATTATTTAAAGTTGAGGACAAAAAAAAATTGATCGATAATGCCGTTTTTTGACACCGTAACAAATGTTTTAGTGCAAAACGGGCGTAATTGCGAAAACATGTGTCGATATATGTATTAATTTGTTAAAATGATTAAGTGTAAAGGCCCAACAAGGGCCCAAAGGACAATTTTAAGGCCAACGTATATTGAAATGAAATGGAAAGAAACATAATAAAGAAGACATTCAACAACAAGAACAACATAAACACATGAGCTAAAATTGAATATTTTGTTGCCTCTTCACTCGTCTCGGTAACTTAATTGATCTATGAGGCGTAGATTTCTGACATAATTCTTGCAGATCACTCCAACCATTATTTATTACAACCATAGACTCGACGAAAACCGGAACGATGTCGATTTTCCGTCCGTTTCCGACCGTCTCCGACGCAGTTTCCGAAAACTTCAAACGCCCAAATCTCCTGAACCGTTAGAGGTAGCGGGATGAAATTTTTTGCGGAACATATACGGCCATAGGGCCATCGATTAGCGCCGTTAAATTGGCAAACCTCCGAACTTTTTTTTTGCTATTCGGCTTTAGGTTCAAATTTTTACGGCTTGTCTAGATCTTGGCAATCGGAGGAGCTACGAGGATAAGTTCCGGCTTGTTCGAAAGGTCTCGACGAGCGCTTTAAAGGAGGGAAATCTCAACTCCTTAGTTCTAACCATTCGGACGCTACGGCGTCTCAAAGTTGAAAAATGACATTTCTATTGCGAGGTATTATTTTACATTTTTTAATATTCTAACCAAATGGCCCCATATATTTTCAATGAGGCTAAGATCAAGGCTATAGCTCGACCAATCAATGTTTTGGAAAGGAGAGAGAATGGTTCTTGTGAACAATATGAAATGGACAGTTGTCCTGCTGGAAAACGAAGTTACCATCCAGATACACTTGTCTCACATACGTTAACATCGCATTTTCCTATACCCCAACATAAACGAGTCAATCGCTCCTCTATTTAGAGGAATACCTCAAAACTAGGTGCAGAGATCCATGCCAGAAAATCTGCCGTTGATGTCAACTTCTTTCACGTATTTCTCATTGCGTCTTTCGTTGCTTGGTCTACAAACCCGTACTCTTCCAGAGTGGGAAGGCCTTTTCATCACAGAAGACCACTCTTTCCCAAATATTGTCCTCTTTTAAAAAATGTTCCAAAGCAAATCCCACTTAGATTTCCTTATGCCTTACGCAATCGTCTTCGTGCGGTGTATACTGAAGCTGAAAACTGCAGTAGTTGCACGTGGACCTCCAGAACCATTTCTTTTTTCAAAGGAACTCCTTTACTATAACTATAAAAAGCGTGACAATTTATATTTTATTTTTTGTCAGAAAAGACCAAATTAAGCAGGCAAAATTTTTAATTTTTGACAACTCCATCATAAGATTCAAATTATTAGAAAATATTTTTTTGACATATCGATAGTACTAAATTGCACTTCATCACTTCCATTATCTAATAGTCTAACGACGGTAATGATTGTTATAATTGACGTGTAGTTAGATAGGTGTCATTTGAAAATCCTCAGGAATGAACAAGAAGAATGTTATTACGTATTGCAAGAAAAAGCAAGAGACGCAAATGAAAGTATAAAATTCATAATTTGTTTATTTTTCCGTATATCACATTTTACGCCACTTTTTTTATGATTTCAGATGATGCGTTTTCATTTGCAGGCAGTGTATTATCATTATTATTCAGAAGGTCCATTAGTAACCGCGACTCGGTTTATTGTAATAATGCCCCGATGTGTGTTAGAATAATAGAAGGCCCATTGGAGTGCCTTCCTCAGATTTTTTTGACCTTCAGCCTTTCCTAATTGATGTAAGTGATGCTCTTTCTGGAAGATAGCATTGTTTTTACTGTCTTTCACAAGGCTGATGTGAATGCTTGCAGCTGATTCAGTTCTGATATATTTTGGTCAGTATAAGAAGAGCCTTCGATTTCCGTCCTATTTCCTAATTTTGTTTCAGCGCCCTCTTCTGTAGCCTCTTCTGTTGTGAGCCACCGAAAATTTCGCGTTCACAAGCTATGAGAGCTTTTAACAATGCCAGATTTTCTGATTCGTAAAAGATTAAAATAAAAAAAAAACAAAGATTCTGACAACCGTGAAATGGACTATGACAATTAACAAAAGATATTTTATAAACACATGAACGCTTCTAATTGTTTTCAAGGTAACGACATTCAACTGGTTATTTATATAACGTCCAACGTAGTTTTGGATGCTTGGGTTTAAAGAGCAACCAGCAAATCTTATTTACTAAATTCGTTAATACCAAATTTCACTATTTTCACTGTCAACAAAGTTTCGAAAAATAAAAACCACATCAAGCGATACCAGTTTTAAGGGTTTGGCAGAATTCCATCACGATCTCATGCGATCATCAACACCATTTGCGCAACATCAGCTCCTTGTGTATCTCATTAAATATTTCATTTCACTGTCACTGCCTTAAAAGGCGACATTCCATCGAACCTACCTCCGAGACAGTGTCACAACTTTCTTCGTCATTGTTGCACGCGTATTGCGCGCGAAAAAAAAAGACCGTAAAGAATGAAGAACAAGCGCACGCAAAATAATTGTTTAGCGATGCAAGCCGAACTTGCGCAATACAATAATCGGTGTAACCTACATAAAAAAATCGTCGCACAGAGCGGACGGGTCGTATCGGCCGGATTGCGCAACGTCGCCTGTATATTTAATATTAATAATGCGGATTGCGAAATTGCGTAAAAATATGCGAGTCGAATGCTTTTGCGTTCCAAATAATTTTAATGGACGTATGCATAAATAATACTTATTAGTATTATTATTTCTTAATAACAACTGCGTTAGCACGAATAGCGAGAATTCTTGCAATAAGAAAAGAATTCTGGCGCGACTTACAATCCCGAGCGATGTATTCTGGCAGGAAAAATTGAGCTGTTTGGCCACCCTTAATAATAATAAACAATTAGATTATGTATTATGTTATCCAGCAAACATATCCGATCTGACTCAAGTCGTATAACAATACATCTGCTTGAAGTTTTTTTAAAAAAGCACCCTGTAGGTAAAACATTTAGCCGAAGCTGTGCGTATTTCAGACGGGATATGTGCCATATTTACTAAAAACGATCTGGTGGTAAAAATGAAGGCTTTGTCAGAAAGCGTTAATTGTTATAAGCAAATACAGACTGAGAGAAAGAAAAGTTTAGTGCAGAACTAAACAACATTTTTTGTTAGGCAAGAACTGATTCTGTTGCTCCAGCTGCTTCCGAGTAATAATGACTGCGCTAGCTTAATATTAACCACTGGAGCATCAGCATTCGGGTAAAATCGAATTTACATATGGAATTTCTCTCGCGAGAGAGAGAGCGTGTGCGTTTGTGTGTAGCTATGGGTTTACTTGTTTAATTGTCTTTATTGTGTAGATTTCAGGACCAATAAATTATTTGTCATAAATACTTCTCGTTTCCTTATATCCTGCTGGTGAGAATCCATCTATTTTCCTTTCTTCTCGTTCTCTCCTCCTACCTAATAATTAATGAAAAAAGAGTAGCAATACCCATAAAATTTAAACCCAAAGAGAAACACGCACAAATTGCACACAACAATTGTCCCTCATCCTTGAAAGGCGCTGCCTTTTTCACTCCCCAGCCCGTAGGTATAAAACGTGAACCAAAAAAGTTGTCACTTTTACTTTCCACTGGCCGTAAAATATACAAAAGTTATTCGTTCTACACCGGGCTTAAATAAAATATTTAGCGCGTCGAACATCAAGCAGGCCACTACATAACGTTTCATTTTCCTCATCCTCTGCTTTTCTGTCGCCCTTTTTTCTTGCTCCGATCTCTCCTTGCGAATGACTTTTACTGCGGGCTGTATATATAAAGTGAGGGAAAAACACTGAGGGTAATAAAGACTTTTAAATATCTTAACGCAGGAAAGTGTTATTACAACGGGGGAGGCATGGAGTGCGGCTGGGTAAGGAAAAGAAGGGAGGAAGAACGGTCGTAAAATGTTTTTCGAGGCTACGTTGTAGCGACATCCGAAAATTAAAATAATAGCCGCGTTGGGTCGAATATAAATAGGAAATAGATACCTTCTTGCTTATGAAGAATCAAACGTATATGGACGCCAACATTAACAAAAATATTTTGGAAGAAACCGCTTAGTTGGAAGAAAAATATTTTTTTTTCTGACTGAAGAATCCCAAAGAAAAGTCGTGCGAAGTGTGCCGATACTTTCGTGTAGTTTGCTATACATTGTGACTTTATATCCAAAAAATTCCCCAATTTTCCAACACGTTAAATCTACTAACTCCATTATAATGATACCCTTCATATCCCTTCACAGGTTTTGTCAATTACAGGAGACAACAGCGGGCCGTGAGTTATTGCTACACTTGCACCCATGAAGCATTCGGAAAATTCGAGACAAGGGAAGCTACGGAAAACCTTACTTTGAGCGAATCCCAGCTTCGCATCCGGTACCCCGAAACTAATAACCAAGTCGACTAAATAGATCGGTCAAGTATTGGGCAAAATGGAATACGCCGGGAACGGGAAGTAGGGCACATTATATCGTCGCGCGCTGTAGCGGATAGACTTTGCAATATGGTTGCTTGCGAACTTAAAGTAACTAACAAGGTTTAAGTCCTTTTAGTTCTTTTTTTCTCGCTTTTACTTGAAGTATCCTTAGTTTCGTCGTTATTAATATTTTTGACACAATTATTTAAATATATGTTACACAAATTGACGCTTTTGTTCATTCAGGTTGACTTTTTCATGGAATCCATGATATAAAACACAAATTCTTCGAAACACGCAAAATATCCGTTCCCGTTGATGTGAAATAAGATCCTCCTAGATCTAGGTAGAAATCTCTAGGATTGGTAACGCTGGCGGAAGGTTACTCCGGTATTGCGTGTGTTGCCCCGGCACGTTTGCTATCTCCATTCTGCACAGTTGGTCTTGGTCATTTAGTTGGCATTGGCACCATCAGTTCTCGGTATAAAAAAATAATTTACAATTTGAAGAACTCTCAGATTGTCAACTTTAATAGCTGCAAAAGGATCAGAAATTTCAAAGTAAGATATAGCGTTTAGAACTGCCTAAAATATAAAATCTCAACGCATAAACGGAATACAGTGGCGGCCATATAAATAGCACAGGTAAACTGATATCGATGAATTAATAAATTGTAAATGTTAACAAGTGATTTATTTAACTTAGCTTAACAAAAATGTAGTAGATGGCATGCAGTTTAAAATAAACACACAATATTTTATAAACTTCAAGATAAACAAATTAAAAAAATAAATATATTATTTTTTAAGTGGGCATAGAAATAGCACACTTAATAACAATAAGGAAATACTGTATTATTTCTTTTTTTTAATTCTTTTTTGCTTTTACATTTAATATTTTATTGGAAACCCTTTACAAGCCAATATTGCTGCACATCTTCTCGGCACACTTTCAACTAATTTTTTACATCTCTCTACAGGAATGTTATGCCAGGCTTCTTCAATAGCATTCCATAATTCGTCTAATGTTGCTGGAGATTTAGACTTTATAACAACCTCAACATCCCCCCATAGATTTTCTATGGGATTTAAATCGAATCTGTTTCTCCTCTAGCCACCCTTTTACGGTCCTCGTCGTGTGTTTGGGATCATTATCGTGCATTAAACCCCAGGTTACTGGAAAAAATTCATCAGCATATGGTTCCATCGCGTTTTCTAAAACATTGCGATAAACATACTGATCCATTTTTCCTGCAATTCTGAGTATAGGTCCTATACCACGCCATGACATAGAAGCCCATACCATTACGCTTCCTCCACCGTGTTTCAATGTTTTTATAGTGTACCTAGAGTTGAATCTCTGGTTGATGGAGCGTCGCACATACATTTTTCCGTCAGACCCAAGTCGGTTGTATTTGCTCTCATCTGTGCAAAGTGCAAATTTTCAGAAAGAAAGCGGCTTTTCTTTGTCCATTTTCGCAAACGGTAATCTTCTTTGACGGTTTTTATTTGACACGAGCGGCTTTCGTACTGCAATACACCCCATGTAAGTTAAATTTCTTCAGCCGACGTCGTATTGTTCTTCTCGATATATCAATATCAAATTGTTTATTAAATTCGGTTTTTATTTGTGTAGCTGTGCGAAAAGTATCTTCTTGACTTAATCGACGAAGAAGGTTGTCTTGTCGTAAGGTTGTTTTACGAGGCCTAATCTTCCGTTTCTTGTTTTCTAAAGTTTTTTCCGTCTGAATATGCTTTATGGCATTTTGTATTAATTTACGTGAACAATTTAATGTTCGCGATATTTCTGAAATTGATGTGCCTTTCTCTTTCATGGTGCAAATTAACTCTCTTTTCTCTGGTGTGCAATGTTTTCCTCGTCCCATTATACTAACACCTAAATTTTTGTTATTAATAAAACGTTAATTTTAAAAGTGGTAAGTACACCACTTTTTTGGTACAAAATAACTCGAACCGTAACACTATAATAAGATTCCGCTACAGAACAGACAACTGTGCTATTTATGTGCCTGCTAGAAAAGTGAAATTAATTTTTTTTTTTCATTGAATGCCGAATTATTGTTCTGGAATACGTAGCTCGGGGAAGTACACGCAACCTTCTCGGGGACTCTCACGCTAGTTTAATAAAAATTTAAACGGGAACATCTTGAGCGGTTAATTCAAATGAAATTTGATGCCTGTCCTATTTGTGTGGCCGCCACTGTACATAATTGTCCACGGACTAATATAGCTTTATACCCTAAGAGACTGATGCTACAAGAAGATTTGTAACGCTAACTTTACAGAATAAGAACGCGCATCAATCGTCCCCAGTTCTTCAGTTCTTGACATTCATTTCCTTTACAAAATAAACGCTGTTTATTTCATATTATTTTTAATGTTTGCAAAATACCGTCGGTGCGACGCCGGCTTTAAATAAGCAATTTACGATCAACCATCAGCACACATAGTTTTGTTTATTGCTAATACAGACCGTAGTTATAGAGTTATAAACCGCATATGCACTCATGTGTACCCAGTGAACCGTTCATAAGTGCACAAATACACACACTTCTTTAAAACATCTGTTGTTTTTAGTAATTAAGCATAAATAAATCAGGATAAATGTGCTGCTGTAAATGAAGCGCGTTCGATAATGACGATAATAGTATATGTACCATCTTTCGTGTCTATTAGCGGCTTGCATATACGGACGTACTCTGTGCAATTGTTGAAATAAGACGGAAAATATGCTAAGAGAGCGAAAAAATGTTGCGGCGCGACAAACTGCGTATTATATTTTATTAACTAACGGCCGTTACACATATACGATACATGTGGACCATTCGGACGGCGAGGTCGAATTATTTTATACAACAGGATGGTACTTGTTATATTTTATTTAAATTAAAGTAGGCGAATTATTACTTCAATTACTATATTAACAAATCCAAATGTCAAGTTTGCAATTTACAAGCGCGCAGCAATAGCGACGGACATCTGGAATCGTAACGCGGCCGAATATGTCAGCGATATTCTATTTTTCTCAGGCGCACGCTTTCGCTCGGAATTCGACGTAGGTTTCGCGAATGCCGCGGAGTCATAATTATTGGTGCCATTCAGCTAAGCGCCACGCAGCGACGCTGCAAAGGAATTCAAATTTGAATCTGAACGTGGTTTGCGTTAGGCTATCGCTGTTTAGGTAACGTCCGACTAACGCTGTTTTGCAACGTTGCATCGTGGCACTTAGCTGAATAAATTGTGATAAATTATTTGAGCATATTTTTAGCCAATTCAACCAGCCTCCTTTTTTCGATCATTAAATATTTTTATTTGTTAGCAGATAATTTTCTATTAATCAGAATCTACATTTCTACGCTGCGGCCACAGTGCGCGGTACTCATTGACAGACTATCAACTAAAAGGGCTGGAATGGAAAAGCACTTCGGCCCCCTGGCATATGATCAACCAACAACTGTCGACTGCCTACTTTAAAACAAGCAACACATGCAGGATCTAACCCGGATGTCTATTAAGCGTAGCGGCACACCGGTTGCATATTTTGCTGCTAATTTGTTACCCAAGAATTGATTTCATTCCTCCAACCGTTCCCCAGCAACGCTAGCATTAAGCTAGCGCGGCCACTCGCTGTAACTTTTGACTCACTGAGGATATCAACACGAAGTAAATGGCGTATTTTGTTGCTGTTCAAATAAATACTCTAAACTATAGCTGTCAACCTTTACATGAGAATTCTTATTCTCACACCTTTGAAATTTCCAAATTCGAATGTCGAAAAAGTAGCTGGATCACCTTTTCTCCATTACCTCATTAAACAATAATATTGTAGTCCTAAGGGTTGATATCTCGCGATGTTCGGATGTACAATCTAGAAGCAACAAATTACCGACAAAATATACTGTTTGGTTCGCGTTGATATCTGCAGTGAGTCAATAGTTACGTCGTTTCTCGAAAGCGGTTGAAGTAAAAAGTTAGCAACAAAATATGCAACTGGTTTGCTCCTAGATTTAGAAAATGGCTACGCTAGATTAATAGACATTTCAGATGCTTTGAACACGCGCGAAACATCCGGAATGAAATTTCTTATCAACATCCATCTGTGAGATTGAAAAGAAACGTCGAGGAAGAAGGGAAACAAAGTCCTACTAGTCTGCCCCGGGGAGAGACTGAAGACCTCGTGGCCCTTACAATTCGTGGTCTATGTACTTCACTATACTTTAAATAATTTTAATAACCTTCTGAGGAGGTTTGATCTTATTCTTCTAAAAGAATAAGCCAAAAATATCTATTATGATGGGGGTTCATAGCCTTAGTATTTATGGTAATTAAAAACAGTGCCAATTTTACACAAAAAATGTTATAAGGAGGCTATAGTCTTGCATCGAACAACAAAATTTTGTCCAACGAATAGTATATTGGCAAACCCTCCCAAAATCGACTCGCAAAAAAGAATTCAAATGATTTCATATCATAAGTAGGAGCATCACCATTCCGCAAACTCCAAATCATCCACAGAAGGAATGTTACGTCTCGTTTGATTACAATACCATAGCATTCCTATTCGTTTCTCTCTCTCTCACACACTGATCTACGTATGCATGACGCTATTAATTATTGTTATTAACCGTTGTTTTTCTCTACGTACAGCGGTTTTCATTACTCCTTTCTCATTTCGATCTTAATGCTTCTGCTCCCCTCCCTCCCCAAGTTGGAGCTAATGCGTTTCGTTACAGTTTTATTAAACAACGTCAATTAATTATTTTAAATTGTTCTCGGAATGTGAAGGCTTCATTATTAAAACTTGAAATTAGAGGCAACTCGGCGGATACATTCACAGAAGTACGTGACGGACAATGGAAAAGATTTAATCTGGAGAAATGGTGCGAATTAAAATAATAATAAAAAGAAAGCTATTCGTACAACTTACGATTAGATGCGAAATTGGATCAGTATTATTAAGTTTTTGTCATATAAATAGAAATATGTTAAATACGTCTAATTTGATAATAAATACAATGGCGAAAGAAATATTTAAAAAAAATACGTGTGACTTTTCTCTTATAGAATCTCTACTAAGCTAGAAAATAAATATATGCTTTCCTAATTAGTAAGTTTTGAAAATTCCACAGATTCTCTCTTTATATGGAAACTTCTTGAGGATTAAAATGGTTCCTGCCAAGATCGAATTCGTTTACTTTTTTTAGAAAGATTCTTCAAGAGTTCTTCTTTAGTATTAGTTGCTTAATACTTACAAGAGAACCGCTCCGAACAATAATTTCCAATTTTTATACAACTTGGTACAATTTTGAAGCAATCTCATGCAATCGATGCGTATGTTTTATACATCACGATTCTCAGACTTGTCCTGAAAATATCGACTTTTGACTTCAAAACACCCCAAAGAAAAAAATTCCAAGGCGTTAAATCGCACGGATCTGGGCGGGCCAATTTTGATCGGGAGAGGGAACGCTTCAAGCATAGAAAACTGGATTATCATATTCCGATACCGTTTGCCATTGATTGCTCGCAGTGTCTTCGAAGAAAAATGATTTAACGCTGCCTTCAGCCCAAAATCGACACCAAAGAGTGACGTGCATTTCTTTCTCATGAAACACATCTGAGTTTTCGCCGCCGTTCATTTGTGATTGTTCAATGACCCAATTCACGAAGTTTCTTCGCTGTGCATGGACTGCATGCTGAAGTTGTGGAGCGGGTTAAATTGTGGAGGGGCATGGAGATGCAAATCTTTCGTGAGAATACCCTGTAAAGTGCTTCTTGAGTACGATGCCCAATGGGTGTTCCCGGACTCTGGGCCACATTCATGACTTCAGTGATCGGCGTTGTCTCCTCGAGTTTCCCTATTATTCTTTTCAGAGTTGGAACACTTTGTTTAGTAAAAATTACGAATCGTGACAGTCAAACTTGAGCGATCTTTGAAGTAATGTTTTGCAATAAGAATACATTGTTGTATCGAATTACAACAATTTACAAAGTTATAACCCAAACATAATAATCGTTAATATAGACCAGCTTGTAGATACAAATATGTCTACGTATGTGAATTCTTCTCCGGCTTGTCCAGATGGAGAATAAAGCTGGTGTCAGGATTGTTATTCTTGCTATTACCGCGCCAGTATTATTAAACGGAACAAAATGAAATCCGTGACGTTGAATAAGTAGATTTCGTGCAATCACGCATACGATATTATTCCATAAATTCTTATTATCCCTGATGAAATGTCAATGGCACCATGCAGGCAATGTTTCTTACCTATTTATACGTGTGAATCCGTTGTTATTTCTTCCACAGCGAGAGATTTCGCTGAACGTTATACGTGTTCGTATTTAAATATGTGCATTTATGTGCTATTTATTTACATAGCGCAGAAAACGCTTGCGTTGCTTTAAATAGGTGCAGCAAAGGATAACCTAGAAAATACAGTTCGTAGAAAGACGGAATTTTATTACAGATGCTATATACCTTTGTTTTATATTGGTTTGAAACACGACTCTAAGCATGGGATCTTATGGAGCATACAGGCTGATTCATTCTTGACCCTGACCGTACGGATCTCATTTATTACTCGAGATTAAATTTGGCAAAGTCGCTAAATATTTGTTGTGTTGTTACGCAAAAAGAAAACGGACCTATGAGAAATGGCGATTGAAACTTTGTGGTTGAAACGTTTCAGTTCTTTCTGGACATTATTAATTTTCTTAATTCTTATCGGTGCCATATTGGATTTTAACACCGGCAGAAGAAGTTTTTTTCTGATTTCTACCATGTGTAACATGTTTATAAAAGCTTTTGATATTATACTTTATTGACGCCGAAAAGTACATTTTAAGATTAATTAAGGTACCCATAAAAAAACTGTTAAACATTTTAACAAACAATGGGAAGCCGCTGGTTGCGTACGAACCCCTTAAACAATCGCAGCCTCCTATTTGGCAGAATTTCCAGGGTCCACAAATGACTCTTAGCGGTAGCTGACCACGCCAAAGCCCCGCAGGTTAATTTACATATAATAGCAGCTTGATCTTAATATCCAACGGACTACTTGTACAGTCTTAATTTAGGTGATATGGGAGCTCCAGGCCTAACGGCTCTCCTGCTGCACTCCCAAATACCTAACTTCTCTTTCAATCTCTGGTAACTCATAATTATATTATCCCTCTCCTATCACTAAATCTACAAATTTTACAAACTATTACTCAAGGGAAGATATGGGGCAGAAGAAGTATAGGAAGAAGGCTGAATAACCTGAAACAGTGGTGCAAGAGTAGTTCAGTTGAATTGTTTACAGATGCAACATCGATAGCGAAAATTGCCGTGATAATAGCCAACCTTTTTAAAGGAGGCGGCACATGAAGAAGCAGAATTACTAAATCTAGCAGCAATAGATTCGTTCTCGTTAATCTGCACCCTCCGCCTGGCAGTCCACGCCACCAGATCGTCAATAGCCTCCTGGAGGTAGCTGACCATCTGAACTTCACTCTTTGACAATATATACGAAATAAAAAAATATATAAACGCAGGCTTTCACCGCCAGAGTCAGTTAAGACTAAATGTGTTCCGAGTTTCGATCGTGTCATGTCGTTTTTTGTTAAACTAAAGCTTGACGTTTCGCCCACAATCATATGGGGCTTCTTTGGGAGAGAGTTAGTTTCGCCTCTGGCGTGGCTTATACGCTATTGCCTACCACCTTTACTTCTCCTGAAGAAGCCCCATATAATTGTGGGCGAAACGTCGAGTTTTCGTTAGCAAAAAACGATATGACACGGTCCAAACCCGGAACACGCTTAGATTTAAGAGATATAAGGCCGTATCCTCAGCGCACATCGACTAATCTGAAATTTAGCAGAGGAGTTATAAATAAAAGCAACTACGACCCCAGCAAGGAACTCTGAGGCACTCCAGAATAAATCAGTTTACGAGTGGGGCAAGTCAAGAAAGACAGCCCCTATTGTTTCTCTCCTCTGGAACGCATCGCGTATAGCCTTCGTAATGCTCCGAAGAAGGAAATTGGCTGATATTCCCTTCCTGAAACCAATGTAACAAACCATGCGGAGCAAAATTTCGTAGCCAATCCAGCCAAATACCTGAGAAGAGGTTGAGTAGGAGGCATGTAGATGCTAAGAATTCGAAAAAATTTAGTATTTATCAATCATCTGAATCGTCTTTGTCGATTAGTCACCAAAATCTACAGCCAGCTGGTAACATTTTATAGTAAGTAGTAACACGAAAATTTCTGTAAATCTTTGCATTATCTTTCCTCAAATTAAAAAAAAAAAACTAATCTATATAATAATCATAATCAACATCCGGCAAATAATACAACACAGTTAAATAAATCTTACACGCTAGGGTATTGTTTCAACACTTACACTTCGGAAAATGTTTACAACGCCAGCGTGGTCATTTTTACCAGAGCGCGAAAATACAGATTTATGTTGTGCTACGTTTTGCTGAACATGAATATTAATTTAGGAATTAAAACGATCGTTAGAAGTTATCGCCTAAAATGTAAATAACCGACCATAACAATTAAAAAAAAAAACCGCACAAAGGAAGTTTTGGCACATGAATGGAAAATAAATTAAGCATAAATTAAAAAAATATAACGCGCTTGTTGTTGCAAATAGGCTATAATACACTATTTTACTATTGCCGTTTCGTAATAGGAGAAATAAGAATTCTCGGCCGATTCTGTGATATATAAAATGGTGATATTAATATCAGCATTTCGTAATATGTAAATTAGCGTTAGCAAGAATTGAATAAAGACCTGAAGAGAGGCAAAAGTCCTATTGATTCACCAATCCAAAGTTTTTTAGGACATAATTGGAACAATACGACCAACATGGTCCTTCCTGCTCAAGCTCTGAAGATTCGTTCGGTTTTTGGAAATTCTGCATTCCATTCCATAATTCGGCTTTCGAACTGTGTTTCATAGTGATAACGCAAAGAATTGGCCCTGCAATATATATATCACGTTCCAAGCATGACACGAACGACATCTTTGCCATATGGTTGCGTAGTGAAAAATTCCTAGAATATATCAACCGTATGGAAGACTTCACAATAGAGGTGGAAAAAGAAAAGAAAACACCTTTCTTCGATGTCCTGATGCAAAAAAAAAATGGTGCACTGAAATCAGGCTCGCGCATACAGGGCAATACGTACACTATAATGCCAATTACCTTCACAATGTAAATGCTTATATAACAGGGCTAGGAAGAATAGGGAAAAAGAACGGCGGAATATAAAATGGATATCTCGAAGAGACACAGCTTATCACCGAAATAACACAAAGCAATACCACAATGTTGCAGACCAACCCAGAATCCACACCACTGTAATACCATACCTGAAAGACCTTTCAAAAAAAAAAAAGAAAAAACAAAAGAATAGGCAACAAATATATCGGGACAGCCCCAAGGATGTCTAACACAACCAGACAGTTTCTGATATAAATCAGCGAACGAAGAACTGCGTATACAGAAGAACTTGAAAGTGCGGAGATGATATAATATACTGGAGGAACCAACAGACTTCTGCAAGTGAGAATCAAAGAACATGAGAAAATAACAAATACAGGGGAAACAGCTTGCTACAATATGCTTGGGATGGAGACCACAATCTGTACATCCCGCCACCTCCCCTCTTCTTCTTCTCCAGTACCCTAATGGTTGAGAGCTCAGACTATTGGAACCTGTACGCAGACGACACGACAAAATGAATTTGGCAAAATACAGCCTTTTCAATTTACCCTAAAAACGGAAGTAGATACACTCTTAAAACGTCAGATTATACAAGTCCCACAAAGATTGGCAACAGCCCAAATAACTTCAATACGTTTGAATTGATGTTGTGACAATGGTTAGTGCCGTTCAGGGTTCAAACGTTGAATAACAGGATGCTGATTATCTTCAGATTGACTTGCTGCATGACTGCCATCTTCAAACGCACTCAACGTTTTCTGAGAAACAACCGCTGAATTCACAAACCTGTAAAGAGTTCTCCGAGCGACTTTATAGTGGCTTCGCAAAAATTACTAACCTTTCGACTTTCTTCATTTTATAATCTTCCAAGAAAAAAAAAACATTTGGATGCATCTGTCTACTATATGTGACAGATGGACTAAATCGTTTAAGAAAAATGTATATAATCCAATCAAGAAAATTGGACAACTTGTAGTTTCAAACAAGGATAGTTTACCGAAGTTACAAGCGACCTACGACTTGCAATGCCAATGTGCGACATTATATATTGGAGGAACCCGACGCCGTATACAGTACAGAATCAAAAAACACCAACACTTACGGAGAAGTCAGCCGGACATCTTCACCAAATAGGAGAGCACAGTGACTACGAGGACATCAAAGTCATTGCTAGGTATCAACACCAATGCCAGGGAATTGTGAGGGAATCACAATAATAAAATAATGAAGAATAACAACTTAGGAAAATCAGCTACAGAATCAGCAAAACATGAATATTCGCAACATATTGGTTGACAAACTACGATGGGAACAATTTACAATGGTCACAACTCGAATAACTGATAGATACGATCCAGTATAACGAAGGGGCGAGATAAGAAGCAAGAGACAGAATAGAAAAACCTACCGAAGAAGATGATAATAAGATCAATAGAATGTACTGACAATATATCAAAGCAAAAACCCATATTCAGCTAGCGAACTAATTTCCGAAAAATGCATGCAGCGAGCACTACACGTTTATCGCGTATACGTGGAGCTGCGCGCACGTATATGCGATATGCATGTTATCACGCGAATATATTTAATTAACTAACGTTTATTAATATTTATAATGTTGCCGGGTAATGCATGCTATCGGCTAAATTTAAATTACACGCTTTATTAAGGGATATAATAGGCGAAACAAGTTGTACAAGGAAATATTAGATGTAATTTGTTGTACTGAATAAATTTAAATAGGTAAATTGTTAATTTCTCTACACTACGAGAAGCGTAGCGGAATTAGTTCAGCTTGTGACTTGCGAGTTTTTGTAACGTTTCGGAAATTCAACTCACTCCTACACAGCCGGGTACAAAATTATAAAACGAGATTCTTTGACGATCTTGATACGTAGAGCTTCTAGAAGTTTTACACTGTATGTACGTTGAATTGTTATTACTATATGGCTTAATAGTAAAATTAATTATTTGAATATTTTATATAATAGCAAGAGGCCATGGAATACTTCGCACGTACAATTTATACAAATTAAAAGGCTCCTGAGGTTATGATTAGCTTTAAAAGCTTGTACACCCCGTTGGGCCGTCACCACACTAAAAAAAAAAGCTAGAATAAATATTTGAAGTGAAAGACTAAATTTGTGGAAGGAAACAACAATTTATATCCAATAAAGCCTTAATATTAAGCATTAAAATATGAATCAAAATGACATCGCTTCTGGATCTCTAATGCAACAGTAGACGATTTGGTATGTTATTTTCTGCACTCCATTTGATGCAAACAAGTGAAAAGAATTCAATGCGATTACCTTTTTTATTTAGAAGACTTTCCTCCTCGTCTTCTTCCTTACTGCTTGTTTGGTCCATTGTTAATGATGAAATTATCTCTTCGTCCATAGCTAGAATCTCTTCATCATCTTCCATAAGTAATTGCGCTATCTGATCGTTAGTCTCATTAGCTTGATGGGATTCAGTATCCTGAGCATCCTGAACTTTTAATAATCCAGCAAACTGAAGGAATAGAGCCCTCACTTTCATAATTTGTTTTTAGCAGTTCAATCAGATTAAGCTACAGTTTTTTCCATGACTCTTGAATAAGTCTCAATGGTACAGTACACTCAGCGTCTTTAAGTGATAGTATCGCAGACAGCAAATCAAAATTCTTCAAAAAATAAGACGGTATATCTTAGATAACTTTCGAATGTTGAAGTTAACAATAAGTTTGCAGAAACGAGTTGCGCTTCGCGAAATTAGCACAAACTAGACAGACTCGTGTTTATTCGTCTCATGAGAATAGGTTCGCGCTGCCCACTGGTTACGCCAAGAGTGAGTCTGTCTAGTCTTTACTCATTTCGCGCACTCGTTTCTGCAGGCTTAGTTATCGATATCATGTTAATCTCTTGGCTGAATAAGGAAATACAATTTAGTGGCTCGAACGCCTTCATTATCGATGCGTAGTTCTTCTACATCAGGATTCCCTTGTTTTGGATATACGCGAGGGGAAAATTTGACCTCCTCCGTGCCCTAGGTTTCTTTGCCATTGGCGTACAGCACGAAGGTAAACATGTTCTTATTCACTTCGCGGGTTGCTTGGGTCAGGTGTCCGTTTCATTTTCCAGAAAATAATTTGAACAATTTACTTTTATCGGATCAGAGAGATTAATTAAATGAAAATGTTAGCTGAAGTTTGTTTGAATTACTGAATGTTCGTATTGCTGCATGTTCAGATTATAGTGGCTATGTCTTCCAAAAAATTACTGAAAAATCTATATTTCCTTGATTTGAGCGATATAATTAAATGTGATGAAAAAATTAAGGAGTATTTTTTATCTTGCATATCCATTCTCAGACAAAACACGGGAGCGTTGGCTTGCAAAAGCAATTAGTCCAAAAAAAGATCCATATTATCGAATTAAATATGAGACACTGCGACTTATACTTTTATTTTAACTTTGTTTGTTTATATCTTTAGAGATCCTGGAGAGTAAATCAATTATTATATATTTTATCTTTCCAGAAGAAGAAGAAGAAGGAAAACTTCCTTTTTTCTCATTCTTTCCAAAACAGCTCATCGCAAATAATCACGAATAAACAACCATCTAAACCTTTCCATAGCTCAAACTGTAGACATAAATTATCCGAAAAGCAAGGCGTGAAAAGCATTCACAAGATCAGTAGCCGCCGTTTACGTGAGTTATGATTATGAATTGAGTAACTTAATACGGTGTGCGCTGGCTGCTATTTGCCTAACATTGAATTTTGAGCGTTGAGAAAGAAGAATATTGATCAGTTGGCATTTGTATCGATCCTTCTTTTCATTTCTGCGATTATCATAATAATAATAAACAGGTCGAATTAACACTATTATAGTATATGGAAGTGTGGAAATTCGATTAAAAATTAATTCATTGCATGCTAAGGCGATACGTCAACGTGGTATTAATTAATTGATTTACACGCAATAAAACGGCGGATTAAGGTCGTCGCTTGGAAATATGAGCAGTCGAAATTATGAATGTTTTAGGAATATTACCGAATGTCTCCAGGTATTGCGTATATGCACATTCAGATCCATTTTGATGTTATATGTTTTCGGCTAAATTAGAGTCGCGAAAGCAATCTTTTTTCTCATAAGCAAACGATGATGGATGAATGTTTAAAATCTTTTGATTGCGAGATCGGACCAACATATTTATCATTGTCTTGTTATCGAAAATAACCTTTAAATAAGTTGCAAGATACTTCATCCATGAACCTAGGTAGCCATAAGAGCATATTTATCATGTCACAGAGGACCATAAATTAATAAAAAACGGCTTTTTGTTTATAAAATGAAGGATCTTAAAAGTTTTTTAGAAAATTTATTTTAAAAAAATTTTTCATTATCGTATTTGAGCCAAAATTAATGTATTTCAGTTTCGCGTCAAATTAATATTGTAATAATATATTTAAATTTACCGTATTCCTGATTACGTCTTTGTTTGCTTAAAAATGGTTCTTTACACTTTTATGGAATACAGGGACACGGTTATGCGTTATGGCGAACGTCAGTCGAATTCTGCCGAAGCTTAACGTATTTACTGAGAGAGGTATCCAATAAGACATGTTCCTAATGTTAGAACATTTACTGACGTGCATAGGCGAGGCGTTTTGGAGAAAATCAAAAAAAGCAAAAGCTAATAGTGAGGCTGCCAGGACACATACAGTTGCAAGGGAAGAAACTGTTTTACAAATAGCAGAAGACAAGCGTCAGGAAAAAAGTTCAGCGGTATGGAAAGAATAGCTTCTTCGCCCGTTTTTTTTTTCCAAAATTTCCAAAAAATTCAACACCTATTAGAACAGCGAGTAGCAGCAAAATCAAGGGCAAAACTTTCTTGTTCAGCGATGAAGCAGCGGTGGTGTCGGGATAATATCTATTATTGGAGAGATGAATGTGTGGGCAGGTATAATTGATAATTACCTAATTACTCCATTTCGATTGCCCAATTGATTGACAGGCGAACCTCTATCGACATTTTTTGGAAAATGAACTAAACGCTGCTTTATTATCGTTAACGGAACGTTATCCAAAGAATGTACTACATGCTTGACGGCGTATCGGCTCAGTTTTCTCCAAGAACAAGAGAATTTTGGCCAAGACGGTATAGAAATAGGCGGATTGGTCGTGGTGAGCCTATATCATGGCCAGCTCGCTAATATATTAATATCATATTTTATGCATTTCACTTTCATTTGAGAAGTATTTTAGGCATCCATTTATGAGAATACCTAAAAATTTCGATTTCTTGGATTGGATGGAAGCGATTTATATTTACCTTTACTATTGAAATACAGAGACTTTTTTATGTCACTGTATACAAGATGAGCCCGCTTGTTAATATTCAAATTTAAAGGTTTAGCATCAAATGCCATTGTAATAGTTTTTGATAGATTCTCACAAGATATTGCAGTTAAGAGAAGTGTCACCGGCAAATTGATACGCAGTGGCGTTGTTAGTGGAGCAGATAAACATCGATAACAAAAATGAGAAATAGAAGAGGACCCAGGATGGACCCTTGCGGTACACCCTCTTAAATATGTAGTAACGTAGTGCTTATGTTTTTAACTATACACTCTCCAAGGACCTATTTTTTTATTTTTAGTTTTTTACCTATTCTAAGACAAACAATTTCGGATATTTAATTATTTTAAAATTCAGTTAAAAAGCAAGACAAATATAAGAAAAAATGAGGAAGGTACTATTGTGTACAATTAAAAAGAAGATAAGATGGAAATAAAGATAGGAACAGTGTGAAACTTCTACAAAAATCTAAAAGATAGAAAAACAAAAGAGAAACGGTGATATCTAAAAGAAGGAAGAAAGGAAATTAATTTCAAATACTAAATTATCAGCGCACTCCACATCACAGCAGTTTTTTTTTGACTAATTCGGAACAATTGTTTCGGAAATTCGTGAATTTCAATTGTAACCCTAACATTTTAACTTGCCTTGTTCTCTCTAACTCCAACTCTAAAAATATTTACAAGTGCCATTGTTTATTATATTATACTAGTCCAGTTAATGAGGTTACGATGGGAATCCTGTAGACAGCAGATGTATAGAAGAATAAGTTCCCTATGTGAAGTCAGGGCCTGCTATCATCAATGCAAAAAAAATAACCAAATACATAATTTTTTGGCTTTCGAGATCTTTTCCATCTTTCCACCTCTTCATTTAATATTCAAATCGTTGGGGGCGAGGAACAGCAGAAACACTTTCAATAAGAAATGCTCGTTTTCATATACACTACGTTTCCCAATATTATTTTTAACAAATGACCAACTTGCTCTACAATTGGACCTGTGATCAATTCCAAATCCAAGAGAAACTATTTGAACTTCTTTAAAAAAATCTATAGCACTAAAGAAGGAACCGAATATCAAAGATCAATAATTATCTGCTTATAATTCTGGTCATATCTGGAAACATCAAGAAAGTAGACGCAAATTATTACTTAAAGCAGAAAACAATCCATACAATGAACATACCCTGCTTTGTATAGTGAAATAATCACATTAATGAGTATGATCCACATTTCTCTTATTTGCTTGCAAAAAAAAAACACCTCTCAGTACACACACGATGCTTCCGTAAACATGTAATTCGAGAAGGCTACAATGCGACAATAGCAGCAACAAAAACGCATTGCGGCAATAATTTGCATTGCGGTCGTAATTAGCAAAGTAAATAGTAACGTTTCTAAATTACAATACATTTCTTAGTGCTTCTAATATCGCAATACAACCGGTCATCAACAGTTGCGTGCATATATCATTATACACATGCGAAAATTATCTGGTCTGCATGTGTAGGGCATTGTATACGCGACTAAATGTATGTTTGTGAGGCGTACAATTTCCAATCGCCAGTAATTTGCTAATGAGATTATGCAAGAACTGGCAGGATTGCCTCGCGTTTTAGTTAATTTGTTGCTGAATTCTATGAAGAGTAGTAGGCCGTGCAGTTGGCTGTAAAGTTTGAAAGTGTTGCTATTTGTGTTTGCCATTAATATTTCCATAAAATCGGTGACTTGTTATTGCTGAAGGAGTGAAGGCACATAAATCGACCGACTAATTTGGCCAAACGCGGCAACAACGCCTCCAATCGCCTCGTTCAATTTTTGATAATGAAGCACCTAGTTTATGGTGGTCGTGCTTCCGTCAATGATGAATATCGTGAAGGTCGACAAAAATGGGTTGTTTCCAAAAATATCAAAGCTATTCGCAACCTGATTGAAGAGGATCGGTATGTGTTTCAGGGTGAAATAGAGGCATACTTAGACATATCGAAAACCATTCGATTTTCCCTCAACATTTAAGTGCGACAAAGATCTATTATATCAAAAAAGAAGCGCAGAAAGGACTCGTGTCGATTGGCATAAAAAAACTGGATCTTCGTTATCGATTCTTTTTGTAATAAGCTTTAAAAACAAGATCTTGTTGAAATTACTGACATCTACGGAACACCAATTAAATCCAGCCTCTTACAGTGACAACAGATTTGCTCTCGAAATACATACATAGAATGTATTACCGCACAAACGCTCTGTATATTAGTTATTGCCAAGTACGATATAAAATTCATTTTACAACTCCATTCCAACATACAAAAATGATGTAAATAATGAATCCAGCGATTGTAAGCTATTATTAACAACACCCATTGTCTTATTTTTTTAAAAATGAAAAAAAACCTAGTTGTTACAGTAACAACAACAAGGTAATCTTTTGATATTGTAACGCTAAACCTGAGGATCTAATATGCAATTTTCCTAGTTTCAGAACGGCTCCATTGTCAACATTATAAATATGTTCTAAATAGCGGACACAATGTTGTCTTTGAGATTATCTAGCCGAAGCGAAAACAATAAATATTTGCGAGGTTAAGTAGAATGCAAATTTATACAGGCGTACTATATTTAATGACTGGAAACGTTATACATATGTATCGTATATTAAGTTCGCACTTTTTATAGAAGCTCTTTACGAAGAAAATTCTAGAATTTCGTTTCGTATGTAATTAACGTTAAATTGTCCACTAATCGCAATATTGCAGCTAGGTATAATCACGAGTCTATGAAGATGATAAATTTCTCAGTTGTCTCTTTTTATTTGACCTAAGGCCTCCATCTCCGTATTATAACAACCAATCTGGGTGTCTCTTCGCGTAGGCCTACAATAAGTCTCTTTGCAATTCACCTACTCGCTTTCTGTGAGTACGTGAAGGAGAGGAATTGTGTTGTTTGTTGCCTCCTCTTGGATAAATTAAATAGAAGCAAATTTTTGATTTAGTTGTTCCAAAAAAAATCCATTATTGTATTTTTAGAAGTCAGTCTCAAATTTACCCCTAAAGCGGTTAGCTAAAAAAGGAGATGCTGATAAAGCTACTTTTGTTTAATACAAAGAATGAGACTGACTGAAACTTCGCTATAAGTCAGCTCAAGGTGCTTAATTTTTGCAGTGAAACTTGAACATTTTACTACCAAATCAATACCAGTAAGTAGGGAAATCATCAAGCTGAACTATTGCTGTTGCAATGGAGTTTATATTTTATCCTAGGTTGCCCTTCTTGGGTAGCACACGACGATAGCGTTTAACATTTGAGATTTGTTATTGTTGAAGCACCTCAGAAATCGGCCGAGTAGTTTGCTTGCAATGAGCTTTAGAAAAAAGGAATTTTCTGAGCAAATACAAATCTCCCGTAAATAAAGCGCAAAAATGGTTCATGTCAATTGATACAAGGAAATGCTTAAAAAAATTCCATTTTGAGAAACATTAAAGTCAACATCGTAACGGGTGACAAAACTTGCATATACTACAAGCCAGCAAAATCCACAAAACCCTCCTCAACCCAAGCATATCCACCGAGAAGACGGCGCAGGAAGGATTATCACATGGATCTCCGCTATTCCCGTTTTTATTCAACATCTTCGTTAACGACCTCCTATAGGCGATTGCGGACCGAGAAACACGGGTGTCCAAGGAAAGAACGCGGAGGGTTGCACAAGAAAATTGCGCTTGGTAGACGTAAGCCGGTTCATGGAAAGATGGATTGTGAAGGTCGACGAAGACAAGACGGAAGTGGCGAGTTTCAAAAAGGAATGCCCAAAAGCGCCATTACTAACCTGGCAGAGGAAGACGCCGAGATTTAAGAAAAAACGGGGCAAATTCTACCCGCTGATCAGGGAAGTGAGTGGACTTCCGATACGAGCGAGGAGGAAGATTTATTCAATAATGGCCTTACCAGCTAGCAGCTAGAGAGGAAGAAATTTGGATCCAAAAGGCTGAAACGAACGCCAGGAAGCTGGTAAGGCGTTACGCGATCCCCTGGTATGTCAAGAATGACGATATAAAGACGCAGTTAAAACTGGAGGATCTGAGGCTGAGGGCCGATAAGAGGAGAAAGAACGGGAAGCTACCCACCGGTACGAGTGTTGGCGACCAAATAACCTAAAGGAAGAAGCAACACAGCGCGACCTCTTCCCAGCCTATAGCTACGCGGAAGGAGGATTCGAAGAGGCTGCGATTAGTGGCCGAACGGCAGAAAACGCAGCAAAAGCAAGGTAGGAAAAAAAACACAAAACCCCTCATTACTGATAAAAATCATCTTTTCGAATCTCATTTATAAAAAGGAGCATTCCCATATCCGGATGACGCAATATACGTTTCGTTGTGAAAGTACAATATGAATAATCTTTCCTAAAATTTCATAATAATCTTTACACAGTAACATCAGCATTTCTGTTGGAATAACACCAATAAAACGTGGAATAATAAAGGAGCCGTTTTCCAATGCAATCTTCGCACGTTATATACCATATACTAGGCAAGTTCCAGAGAAGTATTACTTCATGTAATTTCTATTTAGTCACACGACTTAAATTGACTTAAATATGTGTGTCGCTGCCTAATGATTTCCTTTTGTTGTTGCACAAGAGTTTTTAGCGAGAGCGCAGGATATTATCCGCTATGACCGGCTGTACAACGAAAGGAGTGGAAAAAAATCGAAACGCAGTACCGGTTCGACTTACACACATATACATGTATGTATATTAAATAAAATACTTCACTAGCACATCTACATTTGTTTCTCATACAATAAATATCCTACTGTGTGTCCACGTATGCATTATGTACGACATAAAGCCATGTGTGTGTGAATGGAATTTTCACATTAATTATAATCGCATACGCCGCCCTGTCGAGTATGAACAACGCTTGTTTATATAATTATGCTAAGCGCTAATGGTTTGTTAGTTAATATTTGCATTTAAATAATGATCTATTAAACGATTCACCGTACATATCAAACGTGAACGTTAGGTATAGATCGCGGTTAAAGCTGCGAAATACCCGCGTAGAATTACAACGCGAACAGTGTCGGTCCGCGAGGACGACCTTGCGGGAGACCCCTATAACTTCGTCGGGGAAATTAATGAATTTCAACGGAATCAACAATAAATTTCTTGTAAATAGAAAACGCGTTATTACGAACTGGGCGATAAATATCTGTAAATGCAAAATAATTGTATGCAATTAGATTTTTTAATAGAAGCTAGCGATAAACACTTAATGAATACTAAAATTACGGTGGAAAACCCGGGATTATTTATATTTTATTAATGCGTTGGAAGAGAGGAAGGGCGCGTTGTCGAAAATAATACAAGGTCATGCATGACGATAGCCTACTAGACGTATCTCAGACAGCATCTTAAAATATCTTCTTCTAAATGAATAGTTTCAATTACATAGCAACTTCGATTGAAGAGTGGAAACGAATCTCAACTAATTATTTCAAATCGAACACTCGATATAATATGACCTTCTTAATGTTAGCAGATGGAAACTACAATTTAAACGTTAATATGCAAATCAGTTTCGAAATGTTTATGGATTACATCAAGAGCATATGCATGATTGTTATACAGAGTGTACCGAAAACGCACTCCAAATAGATGTATTCAACTACAAATAAGCCAACATCCATTTTTGTTCAAGAACAAACCATACCTTACTTCGCATGCATAAATTCAGTCGTTCCCAAATTATTTAAAAAAAAATCAGATCGGTATCTTCCAATAAAAAGCAACTAAATTTACAGCTAGGCTTTATTTTCTTCAGAACAAAGAATATTAATCGCAGTCATTTCGGGAACAGCCTGTGATATTTACTGAAAGCTGTAGATCGATTTACTTAGTGAATACACGTGAATTATGAAGATTTGTGATTTCGTTGGAATTTTGCTGTTTGCCCTGGTAAGGAACCTAACTTGACATCTGCCGCTTGCCAGGCGGGCGCGCATGTCGAAATAATGTAATCGCAGAAAAATAATTAGGTATTAAAAAACGGTAGTTTCTGGCATAGAACCCCGTGTTATAATGATTAGCACCCTTATTCGATAAACGGGAAATGTTAGTTTGGATTCCTTACCGGAGCGGGACTTCAACTATTTAATTATTGGAAATACCAAACAAATCATAGATTTTTACAATTCACCGAGAGTCAAAGAAATCACGAAAGAGAGTTTCATGTGTTTAAATTCAAGTTTGCAAGTTTGAAAAAAAATTAAAAAATAACAAGCAATTTTTCCAAGTTACTACACGTCCTAAATCCACAGTACGCTACATACATCACTATGAAATTATTAAATTTTAGTTCTTTGGAAGGAATTTACTTGAATAAGATATAACAACAAACAACAGAGCTTTAAAAAGCACTTTTTTCCTTATTGTAAAACTTGTAAGTACCAGTACTCCTTCAGTAATACGCATTGTATCCCTCGCCTTAAGTTTAACGTGCCGTAATGGTACTTTTTGACAGCTTTTCGTGGTAATATACCAGAAAAACTGTCAAATAGTGCTATTTGTCGAAAGCTATTCTAAGTTCCGAAAAATCATATTCGTTTAACGACGCATCTTGCTGTTCACTTCAGCTTCAGTTCAGAAGTTGTGCTTTACACGAAATCAATGTACGCAACCTTCAAATTGCACGGCAAGTAGTAGTTTCTGAGTCTAAACAGTGAAATGAAAAGAAGAAGGAGGACAACTGCAAACACAGTGGAAAATCACAAAGTAACAGCAGATCGGATTTGGCCATTGCACAATATTCGTTTAACGACGCATCTCGCTGTTCACTACAACTTCAGCATCAGCTTCAGTTCAAAAGTTGTGCTTTACACGGAACCAATGTACGCAACCTTCAAATTGCACGGCAAGTAGTAGTTTCCGAGTTTAAACAATGAAACGAAAAGAAGGAGGGCAGCTGCAAACGCAGTGGAAGATCACAAAGTCACAGCAGATCGGATTTGGCCATTGCACAATATTCGTTTAACGGCGCATCTCGTTGTTCACTTCAGCTTCAGCTTCAGTTCAGAAGTTGTGCTTTACACGAAATCAATGTACGCAACCTTCAAATTGCACGGCAAGTAGTAGCTTCTGAGTCTAAACAGTCAAACGAAAAGAAGAAGGAGGACAACTGCAAACGCAGTGGAAAAAAAAAGTCCCGGCAGATCGGATTTGGCCATTGCACAATTGCTGTACCTACAGTGAAACGCCGCTTAGTAAAAGTAGGTTTAAAAGAACTTAGTCCGCTAGGAAACCTCACACAACGATTGCCTATAAAAAGGGAAGGCCCACAAGCACTGAAGACAGGGCCAAAGAAAAACATTGGTATGGTCCGAATGAATGAAATTTTGAGCTGTATATCCAGTTCAAAATGTGGCGTCGATCTGGTGTTCGTTATCGAATTGTAAAATCAATGAGGGAATAACATATTACCAAAATTATTAAAGATGGGGGTTGGAATATTAGGGTTTGGAGTTGTTTTGGTACATTATTTGAGATCAACGAAACATTGTGTTGCTGCAAAAGTAATCAAGAAATCCTTTGAGGAACAAACTGGAGCGGGTGTCCTTACATTAATGGAGTGACCACAACATAATTCGAATTACAAGTCTATACAGCTGATATGGAGATATTTAAATGGAGGATTATGAAGATCACTCCCAACTAGCAAAGATGCTAGTATGCAGATGATAACAATTACCAAGACAGGCCATTGGAAGAAATGTCTCGGATTTATAAAGCAACAATAAACACGCTAAAGGCGGTTATATTAACGGAAAGAAAATATAATTTTATTTTCGACACAATTTGGAGTTTCTGGAACTATATTGATGCAATTGGGCACAAAATTTTGATATGTTAGCAAGAATTAGGTGGATGTCGAATATGCCGTAACAACACTACGCAGACGGCGCTGCCATTATTTACCATTAACCTTACTCCATGTTTTTTTTTTTTGCATATTACGCAATTACTTTGTTGCAATCTCTATAACAATGTCGCATTATTATTTTCTATTTGTAAATCCCATAATCTCCTATTCTTTAATTGCGCATACAGAATTACCGTCCTTAACAATTCCTTGAGCGAAGAAACTCGCTAGTTCACGACAACCACACGCCATTCAATTCCACGCCGCTAATCCTCTAACCGCCAAAACCTTATTGTTGTCCGTCTAGCGTTCGCGAATCGTCACAATCGTCAACGAAAAAAAAAGAGATCAAGCAAGCTGTATTATGTTAACGATTATAATGTATGTAAAACTGATTACCCACAGTACGTACGTACACTTTGATTAGCATAGATTTTCAATTTAAATATAAAAGTATGCAGTTTGCAGCCGGGACACGCCTAATTGCTGAGATATTGTTATTATTTTTAAAGGTTAAACGTTGAAACAGGCAGAATTACACATATGTAGGTATGTATGTCGAGGTATGCTTGTGTATTTATAATTTTATATTCTTTATGGTCGGAATGAGCGAGAGAAGTAGTTTCTTAAGCTTATTGAAGAAATTCGAAACATGCTCCTGGAATTTTGTATGCGTTGAATGATGAACGATTCTCGTTGGCGATTATTAAAATTCATCATAACATCAATAAAATCCTGTTTAATTGATTTATTTCTTCAGCAGCGTAAAGATTTACTGGCATTTTGAGCACTTTATGTTAAAACAAAACAATTTTTTTATATAAAAAAAAATGAAAGTGACCTGTTATCTTTGATCTATGCTTAAAGCAAATTGTAGATATAAAAAAAAAATAAATAAATAATAACTACACGAGATTCTTGTATACATTTAATTAACCAGACTTAAGCGCACTTACAAAGCCTTGCAGATGTAAGTGTAGATGATACCCTTGACGAGTTGCTAAAAGAGTTAATAACATCCATAATGTATTAGCACTCTCACATTGAGAAAAATCAATTAAATTTATAGAAGCAACGAAGAAAATAATTGTTATTGTTTATTCAACATGTGAATTGAATGGTTCATCAAGATCAAGTACAACAAAGAAGCAAGGAGTTTTAGAAGAATTCCAACACGTTCACCAATAACAAAAGATTCTTTTCCCAAAAACTTCCGCGAAAGCTGCAGACATGCAGAATTATGAATAAAATTGAAAAATCTTGATAACTCAACTTACGGTTTGTCCTCATAGTCGACAATATCGGATGTGGTCGGAGAATCGGGGAAAAATTGGGATATTGTTTTAAATTGAGTACGAAATAACAAAGAACAAATTGAAACTGGGGAAAGGACAAAGCTATGAAGTTGTCACCAAGCTGTTGTTAAAAACAGGTAAAAATAATTTGAGGAAATCGGTTGTTGGATTGGACTTATTTGAGATGGGCTTCGTCGCTGAATATGAGTCTTTTACAAAATTGGTTATCAACTGCAGTCTGCTCTAAAATTCAATCGGCAAACACGCGGACGTTTAGATGGTCAATAAGCTACAATTCTTGGATCAATTGAATCTTGTATGCTTGCAGATGAAGGTCTTTTGTCCTAATTTGTTGCAAGGACGATTTTGAAATGGCTATTCGAATTGAGGTCTTCGGACTTTCGGTCACACCTTCATTCGCTCTAGCCATATTTTCAGCTGAACGAACATTATGTTCCCATAATGGTCCCTTGATATCAAGAGCAGAGCTAGTTCGTTCAAATTTTGTAATTAGACTCCTAATTGGTGCATCGCTGGGCAGATCATTTCGAACAAAAACAGCACAAAGTCGATGATAGTGTTCGTAACAGAACGCGCATTTTCGTAATAACTTTGCACAATTTGTACGCGTTGTTCGAAGGTGAGACGCTGCATCATGAAACTTACAGCTTTCGAGGTGACGTTTGTCAGAGATCAACCTTCAAGGTGAAATATTAAATGCGAAGACAGGAATTACTAATACAAGGAACACTAAGAAGACAGAGAACAACCTCGTCCTGAATTCAAATATGGTTCCTATTGAGACTAGAACTTGACAAATTCTAGTAATTTACGAAGAAATTCTGCCTTTAAAACAGGATATCCAACACAGTCTTGTATTCAAGCTCATTTGGCTAGAACATGGATAAAATCGATTCAATTGTTTGCATTGATTCTTCGATACCAAGAAAAAATGACTTCAATTGAAGACGGTATTCCCCATAACAAAACACAATCTGTCGTTACTCTATGAAGAAGTTAAGATAAAATGCAAGAAGAAATAATTAAAACGCATAAAAAGCACCACAGAATATTTACACATACGTAACCAGTAGTCGTTTCGTTCTAAGGTCAACAAACTAACCTTCTCAATAAAATCTACCTGGCTGTACCGTCTTATCGGAGCCCTCTCTTACAACGAAAGGATCTCTTGTACCCCCTCCACGCCGGCTCGAAATCGACGTTTCGCCGCGCGTTATCAACGACAATAAAAGCGCCATTATCAAGTGTCAAACGCACATAAAATCGAGCGGCAGCGACTTTACATGGTTAAAGACGGTCATTGTTGGCGTTCAGCCGTGAGACGGGGCTCCGTAGGTACATTCAACGGAACGCGACAAGAATTTTATTCATTCCGATGCCTGCGACAAACCTACCGGCAACGAGCGTCAGCGACATCTATCCAATACCTGCCGCCTATACACCTATCTACCTGCCTGCCTCCTAATGATGCGATCATCAACAAATAACAACACCGCCCGAGCGGGACCGACAAGGAAAGATGCGCCCGAAAGAGAAGGAAGGTGATAGAAGCTCGTCGTAAAAGCGCTAATCAAAACCGCCGCGCCACCGTAGCCACCCTCGACGAGATCGTCGTTTGGAAGGAGCTACGACGGAGCCCTCCGGAGTTACGTGCCGAGATGTTACGGTAACGGTCTGAGGCTCGACACCTGCTCTTTAGAGCGAGATAGGAATGACGATGTGCGGAATGATGTGGAGATTGTCGTTTCGGTGTGAAGAAACAAGGGGTACGAATTTTGATGGGGTGGCGTTTATGGTTATTTCTAATGAGTGGCGTAGAGTAAGTGCTTGCTGGATCATAGTTGGTAGAGTTTGGTATCCATCCATAATAAATTGGTTTTCAAGACAAGATGAAGTATTTGCTGTAGGGTCTAAAAAGGGTCTTTGAAACAATCGAGAAGTATTGATCGCTGAGGAAGCTTAGAAGCATTGAAGTGGAAGAGGTAAAGTTGGTATTCGTGGATCTCATTTTTACTAAGAATATATTGCCCAACAGACCGAAAGCCAATAATATTAAACATTTACAGACATAATAAACAATAGAAAAAATTCGAGTTGCCTATAGTAATATATCCTTCACGTACAAACTCACAGAAAGGATCAAGCCTTTGCTTATTCGTGTTCCTTCCTCATCATGTAGTTAACAACTGATTTACGCAAGGTGTTGGTGCTTGCTGTAGGTACTTGAAAAACATTAAACATTAAAGAGCTTATTTGTGATATAAGAGCTGGTATTTAAAAAATCTCTTCTGGGTAGGCTTTTAGACAAATATAATTTCAAGGTTTTCACTTGGTATTGGTGTTAATAAACTGATAAGCTTCTAAAAATTAAGAATTTTATTCAGAGTTTAACTCCCCAAGCTTCTGTTGGGACATCCTGTAGTTTCGAATAATTTGAGTTTCCAACACCATAATTCTCAGCCTTCCTTAATATTTTCATCATTCTGCACAAAAAAAAATATATAAATTATCATCAAAATGTCGAAAAGGAATTTTAAATTGCGGATATAATTCACAAGTTCCTTCCTTGCGTTGCCAACACCACCGCTACCACGAATTCCATCAGCGATCGTAATAAACACTGTTAAGCCTATCGTACGTTAATTTTAAGTAAATTTGACGTAAACGCGATATAAATAATGCTAACCCAGACGTAGACCTACTTATATATTCACGCATATGTACACATTAATACATATATATACACAAGAAATATGAAATGAGAACGAGTAGGCCGACACTGGCGTGAAGAAAAATGTTATCCTTAATGACTACAAACAGTTGATCGTCATGGGCGAGTTACTTACATGCCCGGCCAACACATCATAAACTATAACGTAATTAAAGAGAAGAAGAAGGGGGAAAAATCGGGGTCCGACGGTTATTTTGACGCGAGCTCGTGAAGAATATGTTTTTTTTTTTTGTTTGAACAACGGCGACCAGAACTTTCAGAATTCCATCCCGATAAGAAAGCGCTAGACTGGATATTGTTATAAATTTCGTTATCGTTGATAAATATGACGAAGTTCAAACAAAAGATTATTATGTTGCCCATGTTCAAATAAGGGCAAGGTGTGCGCCGTAAACTTTGTTGTTTTTCTTCAAGTAAAGAAAAATTGTAAAGGTTTTAAGTGAAGCACGTGACAGAAATTAATTTGCGTTTGTTGATATACAAGATCTTGATGAACACAACATGTGAAGCATATTTGATATGGTTGCTATCCGAGATTTAGCGAAATAGGCTCAAATGCTTAAATATAGAAATAAATTCTTCCCACATCGTAGATATCTCAAATATAAATGGTAAACATTGCACTTCTTGTTGTAATACCAATTCTGAATAATCTCTATATCTCAGATTTTTTTAAGGTCTTTTTGCTACAGCAAACATGCCAACGTATTTTGGAGATCAAATATCTCAAATCCAGAATGTTATTTATGAAGGATGGAGTTTGCATTGTGGGGGATATGCATGTGGCGAGCCTCTTGTGCTTCTATTTGAAAATCTAATTAACTTTAAAGTAGTTAGAAATTTCATACCAGAATTAATTATTTGTTGTAGAATGCTTTATTGCTGTTATTACCCTAACCTTTTTTGTTTTTTATTTTTACACTAATACACACGACATACAGTAAAGGTCCCAAGACAAAGCCCTGAGGAACTCTTGAGATTCTGAAAGTTTACTTTAAATTATCTGCAACCTTTCTCTAAAATAATTTGTTGTGGATTTATGGTTGAGTTAATATTAATTAACTTGTTTCATAAGCAGCAGAAATGTTACGGTAAGAAAATTGAAGTATTGCTCAACGTATTGTTCTGTAAAAATCAGAACCTTAAATACAGAAAATACCCTCTTTCATTAATAATTAGAAATTTTTACAACAATTAAAGGTGTATTCCGTAAAAGATGGTAAGGGCGAAGTAAAGTAATTGGAAGCTTGATGCACCAAAAATACACTGAATTTCAGTGCTCACCATCCATGGTGTGTAACGTTACGGCTTCAGCATTTCATGGTTATTATCATAAAATCTTGTCTATTTTTTGCTGACACGACATTGTCTTGAAGTTTGTAGTTTTACTTATTAATTTAACTTTGTTGCAAAGCTACTTCCAAAAGATACGCTGAAGACCAAAAAGGAAACGGTATTGTTGTTGCCTGGGAGCAACCAAATGCACCCCATGCACCCATTATACGCAGTTTAAAGAGAGAATCATGTTGAAAGCTATTAAAAGTAATTATAAGACCAAATTATGATTATTTTTTCTTTTCCAATCTAATAGTGTAATGAAAGATATCACTGTCCACTAAAAATATATATATTTATAAACACCCTGTATAAAATTTAATAACGTTAACGATAAGGCATGGTGCGCATAACCTTCCATTTCGTTCCATAAAAGTAAATAGCTTTATCTTCATTACATTCTCAAATATTTAATTTCAACCAGAGCGGTGCAAATGCTAAAATTTCAACATGATCGTAAATATCTCGAGAACGGCGAAAGGTGCCCCAACAGAAATTATTCACGTGCGATGTTAAGCAGATAAAAAGTATCCACTTCCGATTCAACCGGAAGCGTGTCGTAGCTGAAAAATATTTTAAATTAATAAGGCCGATGCTGTAGCCGTTCATAATATTACTAAAACTTCGAACTAACGACTTTCGCGAAATACCCTGTATAACTATGCTCAGATACATAGATTTTGTAATACTTGATTACTAATGATTAACTAAGTCTTCAATAAATAACTTTACCAAGTTCCGCCGACAGAATCTCCCGTTCGCAGATTAACCAAACGTGATGAATACGAAAAGACACTCACCTAGAACAAAAAGAAAAGTTATATTTACTATGAGAAATAGTAAAAGACATAATTATAAAAACAAGAACCATCAAGCACAATATTATCGTTAACCGAGCGCTAAGAACGATCAATTTACAGCGTTTACATCATTCTAGAAAACGGATTTTCAATTTATCTATTTATCGCAAATAAGTAATCCAATAAGCATTTAACATTCCAACACTTTACAAGCTCTCTCGGTCAGAAAGGTACGTAGTATGTAACCGGCTGCAGTCCCATGTATTATGTATGCTGCGAGTACGTATAAAATGTATAAATCACCGCCGAGTTAGCTCCGAGTATTTTTCCTCAATTTAATGAAAACTAGCACGTTATTATATAAACATATCAATTACTACGAAACTAATAACGGCGTACGTAACGCGTAGTGCATGTCATTCAGAATAGAATAGTCGATATCTCACGAATTTTATATCCCGGAAAATATTGCAGATAAGCGCCGCAATAACAGGTTTTGCTGGATGGAATAAGCTGAAAAACGCGCATATACATTCGTAGCATACGTATTATATTTAATTCTAGCATAAATTATTGTGTTTATACATATAAATATTTCCATTGGCCTTCGTGTAATGTGTATCATGTTAGATATCGTTGTTAATGTACGACAATATAAAACGGCTCTTTCGATTATTATTGTACTTTAAAAATATACCGGAAGATGAAATAATTGCGGAGCACGTAGATTGTAAATCAACTAATTCCCACTGCTGATAAATATTTTCAACAATGTAAAGGTGCCTTAATTTTGCATTTTCATACAGCAAAAGCGTACATGAGAAATGTAATGCGACCTTGCCATTTTCTCTTGCTTTTGGCACAACATCTTAAGCTTGCCGAACGCTCTAGAAGTTATAATGTATGTAAAACGCAATGAGCCTAAGGTTAAATCCAATAATTATGAAACAAGATTTAGTAACTACAACCGATCTCTTTTGGGTTGTGAACGGCTAAAACTTTAAATAAATTCAATTAAAAATCAATCAAGACATTCCATGCATGTGGAACATAGCCAAACGGAAATTCGTCTTAAAGAATTATCCATGAAAGGTAATGGAAAATCTGCATTTTAAAGTACTCTGCGAACGATACGTTTACCAGTGTTTTTTCTTTCTGGATTTGTTGTATTTTTCAATGTAAATCGATTTTAACATGGCTTTTACGTCTTTTATGTGCTTTTTTTAAAAGTACCCGAACAAAGCTTGGCGAAAGTTTCATCTTGTGTTAATGGTTTTTCCTCTTTAGATTTTTGGATAATTTTCTACAAACAAGTTTTATATGGTTATATCGTCGTGGTTTCATAACTGAGCTCAGTGCAGGATTTAAATTATCCTTGAGTCACAAGGAGAAAGAACAACAGTTCAAAAGAAAATTAAATGTCACTTAAGAGATGTCAAAACTCGCTATAGCAGCAAGGAAAAGAACAAAGTAACCTCCGCAGACAAAACTAGAGTTGTTATGTTAGATTTGCAAAAGTACTTGATGCCGGTAGAAGGGAGCATGAAATACCATCAGCTTTACTAAAATGTACAAAGAAAGTTTTGAAGAATTCTGATACAGAGACATTAATTATTTGATCGGACAACTGTCCAAGCCAAAATCGCAATATTACGATGGTTGCAAATTATTTCTATTTCCTGAATGTTTGTCCCTACTTGTCCTCCTCCATACTTAGACCACATTCATGCTCTTATTGAGTGTTGTTGGAAAAAAACAAACTATGGGATTGGTACCAGTTCATAAGAGCAACTAGAGCCATAGAAATGTGAAACCAATTTACTCAGTCCAACTAGGTACTGCTCGCACGAGTCCGAATACTCAGTGGAAGGAGACCCATATGCCTCCCATGTTAGAGAAGTTCCCTTTTCGGCCTTTGATCGGTACCGATCTCTCGGAACCTACTTCGCATCTTGCCCGCCAGGGCTTAGGCCGCGCAAAGCGACAACTATAGGTCCTTTGGTGCTAAGACTGTTCAAGTGCGATAACTATTGACCCCTGTGGCTTAGGTCGTCGCTATCGACCAGCGGCGGAAACAGAGCCGACGGCGAGGAACAATCGGCATGCCCAAAAACCTGGTATCGAGCCAAACCACGACAGCTAACTCCAGGACTTAGGATTCAGGTAATGAGCTCTTGGCCTTACGGTGTATCCAAAGAATTTCTCAACCGGCCATGATGCAGTCGGCGTCACGCCACGCCCGTTACTCTGTGGCCAACCAGAGATTACCAGAGCTACACGGCTTTATGAGTAAACGTTTACCCGGTCGACAAATTAATACAGAGAAAGATCGTTTTCTTATTTTATCAGCATGGCTAGAAGTGCGTCCCCAAGCCCATACCCAACCTTATTTACCCATAAAGAATTTAAGAATGTTGATTTGGATAGATTTTCGAGGAAGTTCTCCAACACGAGTTGTCTGCTATCCGCAAAATTTCCAAAGGTATAAACGTGAAGAGACACCAACACCTATTGAAGTGATGTGACTGAATACCTCTCCAGTTTCGCGATTTGTACAAAAGCCTTAGAATATCCAATCAGGAAGTGGAAGATGGAGTTACAATACATGCTTTTTTTTACATTTGCGCTTGTTTTTTTGCCCCCCTTAATTTCCATCAGATACAGCATGTATTGATAGTTGCAATAGAAAAAGATGAATAAATACAAAAACTAAATTGCATTGTTTGCCTTTGAATCTTTCATTTTAAAACTTTAAACCTTGTTTTCTCTAAACAATAAATAACGGAGATGCTGCTCTTTAGTTCTAAGGTACTTATATAGAATTGTATGAATTGTATATACTCATATTCGAACATAAATTCCGCATTTTGCGGACAATCTGCCAACAATCTCTTACACCTTAAATATAATACTACCCACCCGAAGAGACGACGCTATTAAAGTTAAAAACATCAACATAACTCCCCCTATTATAAACTTCGTACGAAACGCTGCGTCTTTTTCACGGGAAAAGCGTTATAAAACATATTTAGCACAACGTCGCCATTCTCTGCGATGCCCTCGAAGGTAAATACCGCGTCTACCATCCTACCCCTGCCTCCGCCCGCCCCTTCGAACGCCCAACCGAGCCGCTCTTCGACTTTTGAGGGTTGTTTTTAGAAGCGTCGTTCCATCCGTAAACTAAACTTTTAAAAGTAAAATATGTTATTAGAAAAAAGGCTTCTCTTTCCGATGGTTCTCCGGTTGGAGGCGCTGCGCCGAGCTTAAGGGACCGACGAGCAGGTAGAGCGAAGACAAAAGTAAAATCTCGAGAGCAGAACTAAACAAATACATGCAAAATTTATGGTTTACTATATATCTGCTGTATATATTTATGGCCAAGAACCGGTTTCCTAGGGTATTCTGACCCTTATTTTTATCGTAAAGGCTGTTGCCTGGGCTCGAATTGCGGCGTGATATATTGAAAGAAATCCGGGGGAATATTTAAAAATATATTTCTTTTGAAAATATTTTATTTCTGCCCGGTCTTCGTTTCGTTGAATACTGTGCGGCGTATTTTACTTCCATCCTACGTTACTTTCAAGTAAAATAAATGCATTCTTACTTGCTGTTAATATTTACTTATTTTTTCCCCGAGAGTATTATAAAAATTTACTTAACATAACACGACGCGCAAAGTTCAGCAAAGCTACGGTTCACCATCTAACCTTTCGCACAAAATAATAATATTGCATGTATTATTGCAAGGTTACTTCGTATTACAATAAAGGAAGGTTGATAAATATATAATGAACGACTCAAGATATTAAAAAAAAATTACGTCGCAGGTAGTTTTTGTTCTAATTAAAAGGAACAAGCCAATCTATTTACGAAGTCGTCCAAAACATGTGCAATCGATGCAATCTGCTTTGGGGTCTATTGACAAACACTTCTGATGTGATGTTGTGATGATGTGTTATGTGGTTATAAGCATGCTCTAGATCCTAAAATATCTCTAATGGAGAAGCCATGTCAACAATACCAATGCGGTAATATTTAATTTTATTCTGTTATTTGTAAGTTTCAAAGTTTCTTTTTTAAACGCCTTTCACAAATTTTGGGTGAACGCGTTTTGAAATAAATAACTCTTTGTGCGTTAATTTAACAGTCTGAGTAAATAGCAAGATCCATTTGAGAAACAGGAGCTCTTTCAATTAAATATCTGCCTTTGGAAACAGTTCATGAACACCCTGTAAAAAAATTAATACCCAAAATTTCAACATGATCCACTGTATCTAAAATAAGAAAGTTGATAACCACTTCCGGTTCAACCGGAAACGTTTCGTAGGCCAAAATATTAAATCGATAAGTCCGATGCTATAACTGCCTACATCAAAGTTGCATTCATAATAACACTGTTAAAATTTCAAACTAAAGAGTTTCGTGAAATACCTTGTTGTAATGTTGTAAATAGGAGAAAAAATAATTTTTGCTAAATTAAGACGATCCACAAGTCTGACAGTGTCTCCTAGACACTCTTTCGGCAGGCTAAATTAAAAATAAATACGTTTCGCGAAAATTTGTTTGAAAATAGGAAATCATCTCGTGGTTAAGCAGTCACAGAGCTACCGAAGGATGGTTTAGGTAACAGCTGCTTTCTAAACGGCAGGTATGTATTTCTTGGCATTAGAAGGCGCCAAGAAATGTCCAGTTTGTCGTTTTGAAATGTTGCGTTAACTGAGAGGCAACAACAATACAGGGTAGAGTTAAAAAATACTCTCGGAACCACACTGATGACGCCGGGTAGGCAGGGACATGTCCGTGGGTATTCTCTCCTTGTGGTGCGTTTACCGTGAATAATTCCATCAATACCATAAGGAAGCTATTTTAGCGTCATGTTAAAGATATAGGTATGTATACGGTGTTTTTTAGTTTATATTCTTTGCATAATTTAAAACCTAACAGATCATATATTCAGCACATTATTAGCAACTTCTTTAGCGAGAAATACATTCCAAACTAACCATAAACATTAAAATGAGTCTTGAGGCAAACATTGTTATTTTATACATATATTTTACTAAAGCTCGCAACTTTCCCCGCCTTTATTCGCCTCATAAGAATGGGTTCGTGTTGTTAATTTCGTGAAGCGCAATGAAAGTGGCGAACTTTAATCATCACACTTCTTTATTCAGCAATTCCAAAAGTAACGAAGTGGTGGAAGGATCTATTCTTGACTGACAACCAATAAGAAACATTGCCTTCTTCATCTTCTTAATTCCTGAGCGGACCGCTCTATTCTCCAAATCTAACCCTAATTTATAGAATGTGGATTTAACTATTAGGAAAAATCGGACGAATACGACAAAACTAATTTTTTCCAAAATCCGATTCGATCGGTAATAGACGTACGTAAGCTGTTATAAAGCAGCTGTAATATCATAGACAACCTTTCACTCCATACAGATGATTGCATTGACGTCAAAAGACATGAAAATCTTAAGCCACGTATGGGCTCCTAAATCATCTTTTTATTTCTATCGAGAACCTCACAGGCAGTTTTACTGCTTTATTACCCCAGCTAAGCGTACAATTGCTGGGCTGAATAACGTTAAATTTGCATTAAGAAGATGCAAATTGCATTGCATTATACGGTATAGTTCCTATGAATATATATGGTAGAATACTTCCGCATGCCTGGTATTAATAATTTAATTAAATCCTTCACATAAAACTGACATTTCAATTTAACGCATCAAACACATTCAGTTGCATCTCTAACAAATTCTTCTACACGTCTCAAGATGGAAACCATTGTGTGCAGATGACGTTGATGGTTGCAAAGTTAAGCAAATACAATTTATTTATATTACGCAAGCTTAGTGGCGCTAATATCTTAATTACCGCAATTCTTCGATAACCTACAAAGCTTTCTCTGTGAAGTAATTATCTTCTAAGATTAAAGCAAACCCACAATTCGCTGCAGATTAGGCGAATTGGTAATTAGAAAACGGGGACTAATGAAAGGCTTCTATTAAGTGCAAAGTTAACGAAACCCATGTTATAACGTAATCAAGCGTACATATGCACGAAACAGTTGGCCATGGGATCGGAGCTGTCCCATTTCCATTTCTGAGTGGTATTAGTTATTTTTCGTATTTCATAACTCATGCATTCATGCATAAATGTCCCCGTCGTCGTTTAATGGCTACCAACTAGAGAACCAACTCCTGCAGCGTTGTTAAGCGAAGAAGGTGGCAATGGCGATGATGAAGAAGAAGAAAGACAAGAAATACAAGACCATCGGGCCATTTGAATTGTAAAGGACTTATGTTAATACCATTATACAGGAATTCAATATTGACCATGTGATGTATTTACGGAATCCATTAGAGTGCTTTTTAATAATGACTCTAAGTAAGGAGTTCTTTCTTCGACTCATAGGTGGTACGGCGTTGCTTTTACGTCTCATCTCGCACATGAATGGCACTACACGTTCGTACTGCCGTCGCTGCTTGCTCTATACGATCCGATGCACAATACACAAAAGAAAAAAGCGGTTAGATATTTTATTTCTCTCTTTTGTGTTACATTTACGACAATATCTCCGGCACAATTGAGACGTTGTTAACTCTCGATTGTTAAGTAAGTAACTCTCTAAATTGTAAGCAGGCTAGTCTTCTCTCTAAGTCGTTTGGTGCGTGTTGAACAGGAACGTATGTATGTATGTGCTGTGTATATATACACGAAATGGGTGTTGAATGGTGAAACGCGTCTCATCAATTAGGCCTTCCGAATAGATTATTTTCTAGTTTATGTACTTCGTGTCATGGTGCAGACATAAGTATTTTAGATATAAAAACATCTATGCAACTTGAAGAAAAGGGCCTAAAATTGCAGTAGCTGCGGTACAATTAGATCATATTTTTTTCTTTTTTTTATATTGGTTACAATTGCTGATCTGACGGTTATCCAGCACGTTTGATTGATGGTTTTACGATGGATTTATTGATTTACGATGACCCGTCAACACAATAATAATAATCAAACTTACATTTGACAATCAATTGACCACTTACCATCCACTAACATTGAAAGCAGATGGATAAAATTTGATATTTGGTGGAGCTATCATCAAACCATCAATACAAACATTATAAATCCAACTAACAGCTAAAAACGCGTTGGTTGACAACTAACGCCATCGCTGCCTCCATTCGAAATCCTCCTTAGAAAGTCTTTAGAAATCGTCTGAAGAAGCTGACAGCAATGATTCTATTCGAGTGTGAAGGCCCAACTTGTACCTTCTAATTTGCACAATTGGGAATAAATATATTCAAAAGTTATAATTGCTAATGTCCATACCCATCTACATATAGCGGCTAGGTTCATCACGTCAAATAGACGCCTACAATTCGACCCGTAAAAATATAATCAATTCATCGTCACTAACCGAACGAAAGAAGAAAAAAAAAAGAGAAGAGAAACGAAATAATAAAAAGAAAACAACATGGCGTACGGCGAAGTGTGTCCGACCAATCTGGATGGAACGAAAGGCGGCTTGCTAATTCGAAAAATAAACATTCGCTGGCTAAAACTGTATATTTAATTACCGAGCCGATGAAACCCATACGTACACACATCCACATACATGCTACATACGCACCCATACTTAAATGAACGTACAACCACCGCGTAGCGCACTTAATAGTAATTTCGCTTGGCGTGCTGATGCGTGCCGGCGCGGCGAAATTAACATAACGGACAAACGTGTATGTAGCAGATACATATGTATAGAATAGTAGCACACTTAAACTTAATTTACCAAGAGAAATAAACAGAAGCGAATGGGGAAAAGACTTCCAGCGAAATTAAAGAAAGAAGATATTCAAATAAGAATTTTAGATTCATATGTGATGCAAACAAAATGTCCGGTCAAGTTACATTCTAATGAGTACTTTTTATATTGACCGTTCGGTATATTAATAACATCTACTTCGATTTAAATAGTTCTTCTTACGTCGACCTTAATTCTTCTAAAATTTAATTGTGATTTTTTTTTTTTTCGTTTTTAATGGCATTAAGGGATCAAAGCTGTTACAATAGGATCTATTTAGGCCGCAACGACCAATGGCATTTATGCCATCTAAGGGTTCGAAGCCCATCAGCCACATTACAACTACAAAGCACCAATGTTGTAGAAACTTCACACATCAAATTGTAATCCGACAGTCAAGAGAAACTCAATAAGAAGGACTGAAAGGAAGCGGATAATGCTACTTTAAGTGCTACTAAATTCTCAAACAATAAACGCGGCACGCTAAAACAAGGTGATTTAAATCGCCCACCTCGTATCCACATGTGCAAGTTGGAGAATCCAAAATCTTTAATTTGTGTAAATAGAAAGGGAAGAAGGAAGAAAGAAGAGGAAGGAGGAAAGAAGAGGAAGGAGGAAAGAAGAGGATGGAGGAAAGAAGAGGAAGGAGGAAAGAAGAGGAAGGAGGAAAGAAGA
>LR736865.1:7093421-7115130 GCA_902654985.2 Oryctes borbonicus
AGGAAGGAGGAAAGAAGAGGAAGGAGGAAAGAAGAGGAAGGAGGAAAAAAGAGGAAGGAAGAAAGGGAAGAGACCGAATTTCAGACTAGCAATAGCAGGATAGGCGTATTGTGACACCCATTTAAAGAAGTAGAATTGTAGATTAAAACTTAAACTGGACATTTTAATTGTCTCGCATTGTACAATACTACATCCAGTAGAAGAAACAAATAGAAACCAATCGAAAAAACACACAAGAAGCAAAATTAGAGAAAGAAAATAAAGTATACCTACGTATATATAATGTGTACTTACATTCTGAATCTAGCGTTATTCAAATTAGTACTTTCAGCATTATACTGCTATTACTGTATAGGAGGCACGGCGATTAGATCTGAGTAGGCCGGTTCTACGAAATTCGTCATGCGATTGTTCGAGTTTCGGTTGTTTGCGTTTTCACCGTCGCGGCCGCCTGCCTCATTGTTTCCTAATATTTATTATGTATGAATATGTAGAATTCCGCCCCGATAACATTCTTAAATTAATCAAATATTAACGTGTTGTGTATAAGGTGATGGCATATTTCGCATTGTACGTAATGCCAACATGAAAGTCATTAATGCCGCGCGTGCGAGGGCGCAAAATGGAAGAAAAGGATGAAAAAATTCAATAGGCTGTTATTACGCGTACCATTTACTCATTTTCTGTGTTTACGTCAGACGTCAATCTACCTTGAAGATCTGCACGGCATAATGCTTAATCGGCGCTAACTTGAATCTAAAGACGGTAACGAGTATTTTGAAAAAATTGCGTTATTTTGTGAATTGGCTTCTCCTTTTTGATCTAAGAATGTATATCTTGTTGTTAGAGGGTAGCTGGGACAAGTATTGGTTGGCTTAAACGTCCCACCAAGGGACTGGGGGAGACTGGGAGTCGCCAGCAGTGGTGGATGAAAATGCTTAAAATAACTTCTGACTAACCCGAAGAAAGCTCTGATCATGTAAAGCTGCCGAATCGAACAATGAACGACAACTCCAGCAATGCTGTCGGATTCATCTGCAATGCAAAGATAACTGGACTTTTTGCACATGGCGTGTTTCTTTCGTTTGCTTTTTTTCAAAATTGCCAAAAATTAGTCCAACTTGCCATAAAGAAGTTTAAGTTATGTCTAAACATTGGCTTTAAATGCAAGACGTTCAGCAATAATCTCGTTTAAGGTTTTATTGGTTGCAAGATCTTGTGCCAAACATTTGCCAAACCTTTTGGAGAACTAGAAAGAAGTCACTGTCGAATAACAGAGTTATTATCAAATTTTGAAGATACTCAAAGAAAGAATTATTTATTTGTTATACACTTACTTTCTCTAAATAGAAAGCAACAGATTCTCCTCTAAATCGAAGAAAAAATCTTCTTCGACGGTTAGTCACTTATTCCAAATTTTAATACTCCCGTTTGCAACTTTGAAAAAGTCTCCAACACAGAAGAACATGAAGATTTTAATAAAGAAGTTCTCTGATAAAAGCGCACATTAGAAACGTGATGCTTACGTTCTGCTTATGTTACACGAAAACATGATTTTATTTACTGCCAAAATCAAGTTAAAACCCCCAAAACCCTTACAAGACGGTACTCCCATTATTAGGAAATTAAGCTATAGACATTATTAAATTCAAAATTATACAAAGAAAAAAAACTAGTCGTAAAAACGCATAAGTTGGCGTGGAGGTCGTTCTAATAGCACACCTACAACACATAAAATGTAAATAACACACAACATAGTTCTTTTTCCGTTTTCGGCGACCCACCGGATCGTATCGGATGTGTGTTTTTCGAAGCTCTTTCTTTTTGTATATGTGTCGACAACGCTTTTCAACTGTTTTCCGACCGCGTGTCAGATATTTCGCACGCACACGTCAAAATGTGCGGGCGGGCGTGTGTTGATAGAATAAAATTATTCCGTGTCCGTTGACAGTCCAGAGTCATTTTTCATCGAAGTTCGGGCCGGGTATCGGCACAGACACTATAACAATTTATATGTTTGCCTAATCGCTTATGGCGTTCGGAAAGATTACGTGCGTTATTTACGAAAGGCAACTGGTGATGTTGGATGGCATGTTTGAATTAAATACGAACGAAATCCGGTTCTTTGCGTGATCTAGTTATTTGGAATAATATTTGAAAATTGTATATATTTCTAAGAAAAAGCGATAAAAATTGTATTATTTATCAAATATAATCGATCCTATTTGAGATATTTTCAAATATACACCGTTCTCATTGTGGTAGATTTATTAAGACAAGACGTTTTTAGCGGTCCAGCCCAAAGTATGATTGGATGAATTGCGGTTGCCAAACTTGTTCTTTGAACAAGAATGTTAAAGAGACTACGTGCTAACGTGTTCTTTTCTAGTTGCGACTTTTCAAAAAACGCGAAGCTGATATTCTTGGTAATATCGACTTTATTCAGAATAAATTAGCAAATTTAATATTTCCACAATGCCTTCAGAAGCATTTGTTAATGGAAATAACAAAGTCCAAAAATAAGAGCAACATTAAATGGCTTTGGCAAGAAAAAGACATTTTTATAGGCAAAATTATTTTATTTTTCAACATAGTCTCCATTGAAATCGATAAACTTAACCGGAAGCAATTCGTATCCTGACTCATGGAATCTTGCCATGGCGACGACACAACAGAATTCTTTTCTTGGCCAAATGCGGACGTTTTTTATTCACAGCACTGGTGGAACGATGCAATATCAACGTTGATTATGCCGAGCACATCCCAAACCTCTGTTGCGATGCTCTTGTTGGCCCATCAAGTGGCTTTGGCGGCACCCATCTCGTGTAAGAGCTCCCTTCCTTTCTGAGATATCCCCGGCCTTAGCAATCTCACGCACTTTCAATCCCCGATCAGACGTTACCATATCGTGAACTTCTTCAATCGTTTCTGATGTGGTGACCTCATTTGAACGACCTGCAAAATACTTCTACGACCGCGTTTAAATTCAGTTGTCCAATATTTTACGGCCAATAACGAAGATGCAGAGCCCCATAAATTTCGCTGAGTTCCAGTTTAATTGGATAATTAATTCGTTTTCTTTTTGAGAAACAAATATTGAATCGCTGCTCTATGTTAGATCTTTTCCGTTGCTCAACAGGTTTCAATTTGATAAACATAGTTTTTTCTCATTTCTGCTTACGCAACCCATGCCCAACTAGTAGTTAATTACTTGGTACAATAATCGTCAATCAAGTGTAGACTAACATAATCGGTTCTTTTAATAAAACGAAGGCGCATGTTGAAGAAGTTCTTGCCAAAATGTTTATAAAAGGTAATAAACTATGGCAAAATAAATCACTTTTAAAAAGAATCCTTGGCTTCGATCTCCTACACGCTTACAATCGTTTCTGCTGAATGATCTTCGTATAGTAGTAACAGGTGCGTTTGGTAGTAAAACGACACCGTAACACTAACCCAGATGATCGGAACGATCTTGCCGATACTTCCCGTCCGAAAAAGAAAGACACAAACCGCGGCACACCGCGTCCGTTCATTCATTCATGTGCGTCGAAATATCCTCGCTACTCGCGCCACCATCAGAGGAGAAAGAGTCTCGAACACGCCGACAAACACACACACAAACACAGACTACAGCCAGCGATAAACGCGCCGATCTCGCACACACAGAAAGAGACCGCCGCCGTAGTGGACAAGGGTATTACGTACAACAAAACCGCCCGCGGCGGCAAACACGTACACGCACACACGCGCGCGCGGAGAACGGAACGCATCACCCGCTGATTTACAGCGGCACGCGAACCGGTGTCGGATTACTTTCGCCGCTGTCCGCAGTGGCGCCACAACCATCATCATATCGCGATTGTTTCGACCAGATTTTCGTCGTCGTACCGCGTATCTCTGTTACGTATCTGCGTGTGTGTATGGGTGAGCTTGTGCGCGCCGGTTGCGTATTTGTGTGCGCTCCCCCGTGTAACTATTAAATGTGCAGCGATCGCGGTGGAATTTTCGGAGGCGCTAAATAGTGGATTGATCGCGCCGCGCACTGTTTGTTTGGGTTGTCACTTTATTTATGGGCACCGGCGCATTGACTTTTACTGGGCTGGCCATAGCGCGTTTAGCGGAGGCGCGTTGTCGATGGTGACTTAGATGACGGGATTTCGGGAAGAGAATTTTGAGAGGAGCTTTAAGCTTGATCTCAGAATTTAATTGTAATGATAGGGTTGCCACAGAGATCTTAGTTCCCAAGACTTCTTCTGACCAATCTTCAAAGATTTTCCAAACTTTCAACGCTTAGATACCAATTCAAAGGATTTTTTCTTTGTTTTAGTTATTTAAAATTAGTTTTTTTCTACTATCACAGCAACATTTCGCAGGATTGCTTACAACGCCATTATTTCCCCGACTTTCTTGGATTAATTGCATTCTTCTCTGATATTTGGTCTAAATCTCCAATGTTCCCTGGTTCACAACCAATTTCCCCAACTTTCCAGGTCTATGGCAACTCTGAATTACCGTAATCTCTATAAATTGTGGCGAATATAACATGTCCCAAGTGTTGCAGGCTTTCCCGACCATACTCTAATGTAGAGGTATCTTTCGAATTTCGTCGTATCTTTGATATCATTGAAATTCACGGTTCTCCATATTGCTTCGCCTCTGACCCATTTAATTTAATCTATTTGGGCTTGTTTACGTTTGTTATTTAGGTAAATAATTGGCTATTTCCCTAAGTATCATTAATAGCCTATTCCTAAGCATCACAAGTTCATAACTCATCATGCCGACACGTTTTGTAAGCAAATTGCATCTTGTGCTACAAATTTCGAGAGGCGATGGACCTTTTTGCTGCAATTAATTTTAACTTGGCTATACTCTTTATAGCGAGCATCTACAATCTATAGCATTGAATATAAGTATTGTTGCTGCAAACTGAATCCAGTTTCCAGTATTCGAAAGCCAGAAACAAGTTAGCAAACCCAGGCAAAAGCACAATAGGAAGAAGCCTGTTGTGACTATTGACAATTTCAACGATTGCATCAGACATGCCGTGTGTGACATGTACAGAAACAGTAAGTTTATTTAAATATGCTAATTATGTATTATGGATTTCGTAAAATTGCAGAGCATACGTGAGAGGAATGTTTCTTCACAAAGGTAAGTGCATCAAAAGCTTAACTAAACTGTTGTTATTGTTGCTTGTAATTTTCTAGCAGTACATTTGCACCGGTGCATGAAAGAGATCAATTCGCAGAGAGATATGGTAATGAGGTCCTGTATCTTCCACCATATCAGAAATCAAATTTGAAGGATATTAGAATGTTGATTGTACAATTGAGAACGCAGAATCAGTTTGGCTAGATGCTCTTAGAACAATGACTCCAAATACCTGGAAAAGAACGATAGAGCATATAGAGATGTGGTGAGATAGAGAGAAGAGGGACTGGATCAGGAAGAACCGAAGAAGAACTTATTATTTCTGTGAGAGCAGGGATTGAAAGTGAGGAAGAGTTCGAATCATCAGATTAAATTGCAACGCAACTTATAATATTTTATCAAATAATTAAATTAATATCATGAATGCGTTATTTATCTATTATAAAATTGTAGCGTTCATAATTTTAAATTAACAAGTTTTATTGCAAAGTTTTTGTAATTATTTATTTTTTTATAAGGAATACATACGTCAATAAAGAGTGTTAAAATACTTGTAGGTTTTAGGAAAAAACGTATTTAATTAAGTAATAATTACAGCAATCTTTAATCGAGTAATTTCGTAAACGTGGGGAATTTTTTCAAGAATTCCTGTTTTAAGCTCTCTCTTTTCCTACACGATATCATAAAGCCTTGTTGTTCCCGCATAATCAATTTAAAGTCCCTGTTCCTTGTTAAACAATGATCATGCTACAAACCACTAGGTGATATTGCTACAACGTTTAGTAGTTCAAAGTACAAAGAGTTCATACAAATTTTAGAGAATTAAGACCTCAGCAAGTAGAGAAAGCTGCAATCAATAGTGTGAGAAGATGAAATGTACAGAGCTCGGAGCAAAAGGGAGGGCATTCGAGCACTTCTAAAATTTTTAAAATAAATTATGCTAAAGGTAATATTACATATTTTCATTGTCCATGGGCTCCTACTGTTTTGTTTATTTATTATGATGTAACGCAAAGAATTAAAAATAATTCAGAAACCACGATAGATAGCTGTAATGCGCGTCAATAATTTTTGATTTAAAATTTCAAAGTTAAAGAAATTTAACTTAGGTGCTAAATAATGAACATTAGGATGAAGCAGCCATGTTACTTAAAGTACTGTTCAAAAGTCTGAGGTGCCTAACGGTACAACAAAAATAAAACAAATCTTGTAATTGAAGATATTTGAACATAGCTCTAAGCATACATGAATTTTCATAAATTCGAAATAACTCGAAAACGGTTAAATTTAAGCTTACGAGAGTACTTCAGCACAAATTATTCTAGAGTAATATCCGGATTTCAAAAAAGCTAAAAAATATATAGCATTCCATTTAAAATAAGAAAGCTAGGGGTCATTTCCGGTTAACCGGAAGCGACCCTATACATAACCCTGTACAATAAGTGGATTTATTTATTCGTTTCGCTTCTCACATTAATAAGTTAATAAACTGGCATTTATTATATTAATAAACAGGTTCCAATTTAATAAACGTAGATCATTGATGTAATAAACTTATTAATTGATATAGTTAACAATCTTTTTTGTTGCTTTAACAAAACTAAGTCGACGAACACAATCTGCTGAATTCGTGTCACCAGCTACATTATATAACGCGACGAGTACACATATAATCAGCAAGAATGCCGTTGCAACATTGTACCATCGAGAGATCTAAGTACGTCTCGGCTATACCGCGACGTAATAACGCATTATTCCAGACACGGTTTCCCGTGCAAAAAAAGAACGCGTAAAAAAGAAAACGCTGTTAGCCCGGCGCTATATCGCTCTCCGGCCGAATGCCGGGGCTCGCCAGGACCAAGCGCCACCGCATTAACATTCTGAACGTAGTCGCTTTATAGTATAAACTTAGTTATGAAATGCATTAAAACTGTGTTTAATGCACACATAAAGTAAATTGTGTGCAGCGCCGAACGGCATCCGAGCACCACGTGCTAGAAAGAGACGGATAGAGGCGGAAGAAGCAAGCGATGCGATGCGGGTCAACTCCGAATCTAAAGCGTTCGTCTGGAAGTAGCGTACAGTGAGTGGCACGTTGCATACTATTACATAGTGTGCTTGGCTTGACTCGAAAAGTGTATAGGTTGGAGTAGTTGACTGTTGACGGTAATGTGACAACGTTTGTCACTATAGGAACGAAACCGGTGGCGGGTAGTAAAGATCTCAGATAGCCGTTCCCGTCCGTCGTAAAGTCGGTAATTGTTTTTCCGCAGTATAGCGAAGGTTAAACTGCTCTTCACGAGACATGCTTACATTTATTCCTATTACATGTATATACACTGTACGTATTCAGTAAATATGGACATAATTATGAGTTTTTTGCGCTGCTTTCGTGCAATTACCTCGTAAATATGAGCCAGCTTCGTACTTTGTACGGCGATTTAAAGTAATAACTTGAGATTTAGAACTTAACTTTAGCAACGCGCTTAATACTTAGTGACAACATACTGAAGCAATAATTGTTTGTGCTCCAATCGCTATACAGGGTGTTGGGGAAGACGGTCTGATATTTTATCCACTTTTAGTTCTTATCAAGATAAACAAAAAAGTCTTACAAGTCTACAAACATTAACAATTCAACGAGTTAAGCTTCTACAGTTTCATCGAAATCCGAATTTTCAATTTTGAGACGAATGCTTTTACATAGGCGTGAGGCAAACATGCTAAGCAAGAGATTGCAAGAAGAACTATTAAGATGAAAAGGAACATTGTGATGAGACGGACTAGAAGACTACAATAGCTTGAACACCTGGAAGAAAGAATGTTGGAATGATGTACACTGCCGTTCAGAGAAGTTCGGTCGGTTGGTAAAAAACATGAAAAGGTTACAGAAACAAACGAAACTAAAAACAAAATGCAATTTTATTGTATGTACAGGTAAAAAAGGCAAAAATAAATAAATAAAAAGTTATTCTGGCCTAATATAACATACCGAACATTATATTTTTTTTTCATCGAAAAAACCTCCTTTGCTGTTAATCAACGCTCGAACTATTCTAGGCATTCTTTCGATAAGTTTTGTTAAAACGGATTGTTGAATATTAATCCGTTCATGTTGCAGAATATTCCGTAAATGTTCTTGTGAAGTTGGGCATATTTTTCGGATCCTCCTGTCCAGTTCATCCCACAACAACTCTGTATGGTTCAAATCTGGGCTTTGTGGGGGCCCTGTCATTACTTTCAGGGTGTGCTGTTCTTCTTGCTCCTTTAGGTAGTCCTTACACACTAACGCAGTGTGTTTTGGGTCGTTGTCATGCATGAATGTAAAGTTACGGCCTATTATACGCAATCCTGATGGCACTGCATGATTCTGGAGTATTGCAAAATAATTTTCCTTCCTCATTACACCCTGCACTCTGCATAAATCTCCCGTCCCAGCAAAGGAGAAACATCCCCACATTAACACAGAACTACGCCCTTGCTTCACTGTAGGCACAATGCAGTTCGGGATCACTTTTCGGTTTTAGATCTTCGGACATAAACTCGTCGATTTTGCCCAAAAACCTCAAACTTTGACTCGTCACTCCAAAGCACGTGTTTCCAATCATCTAACGACCAATCTAGATGAGAACGGGCCTACTGTCGCCGTTTTGCTCTGTTGCCCTGACGTAATAAGGGTTTTCGAATGGCAATGCGTCCATGAAGGTCCGCTTGTTGAAGTCGACCTTTTACCGTACTCGCCGAAACTTGTCCTTCACGGCCGCGATTGACTTCGGCTGCTATTTGTGGCGCTGTTGATTTTCTATTGCGTTTGCTTAATAATACAATTCTCAAATCTTCAGCTTTTGTTGTTTTCCTCGATGCTCCAGGACGAACACGATTTTCTATAGTTCCAGTTGTCCGATATCGCTTTATGATGTCATTTACTGTTGAACTTCTCATATTTATTTTTTCAGCAATTTGTCGCCCCGAATATCCTTCGTTTTTCTACACTGACAGGCTTGTTACGTGCCATTTTGAAGTAAATTTTCTTAAAACTTTCGCGCAAAAACGACAGATGCACACCAACACACGTTTAACAGTAAAATGAAGCAAATTTATATCTTCACGCCCGTGATAAATAAACAAGAGTGATGCTGCGGTATATTTCCTAAATGTATTGTTCGTTAATAATCCCCAAACGACCCGTTTCAAAAGATCGGTACTTCCGAGAAATTCTTGGAATGATAATAAAAGGAACTTTATTCTGGTCGTCGCAATATTTCTACTTTACATAATAATTTATGGCTTTAATCCCTTAGAAAAGAGTGTATGCGAACCCAAACGAACACTGAAGAAGGAAACGGAAAGATTTTAGCAATATCGCTCGCGTTAGAGGACGATAATTAACTTTCCATGTTTAAACGAAGAAATAGACGAACAAGAAGGAAAGTTTACACGCGGGCACGACGTCCGCGGCACCCACCGACTATACCCACTACTCCACTATAATACTTTAAATCCATTCGCGACGAGATAGATCTCGTTATATGGTAAATGAACAAATGTAACACTAATATTTACGTCTGGACGGCACGAAAGACATAAATAGAGGCGAGATTCCAACAACATACATATCGACCGTTTTGTTATACAATATTATTTCGAGGTTTTGATAGCGCATTACTCGCCTGTTTATTTATACGCGGCCAATAGAAGGGGCAATGAGTAGCTTTCCAATATACACGCATACGTATAGGTTATATTCGTTTCTATCGTGTATAGCATCTAAATGGGGCAATTAATGGACGAAACGCCTAAATATAGCGAAGTCGATGTAAGAATGTCTGATCTTATTTATAAGATCGCTCTGTAAAGGATTAAAGTTTGTCACTTATTGTAGCTACTAACTTCTAGAAAAAAAAAACACAGGTTTTGTGAATCATTTTGCTTCTGGAACCATCTGCTGTCTATTATCTACACTATAAGCCTTTGCATTACAAAAAAGGAATCTTGGAAAACATGATTTCCTCAAAATCCTCCTCATTCCTTGCTATAGTGCCTGTTTAAACTCAAGTAATGAATTGAAATCTCCACGAGGGACAATCTAATATAAACGAAGCTTTTGTGTAAACAAAATTTATTTCATAGAAGACAATTCAAATTTTTTTTTCATGGTGTCCTACTTTTATGATTATGACATCTTTGAATGAAGCTGGGTGAGTAGTATTTATGCACAACTTTTTCCACCTCCCATCGTTGGTTTCAAATCTCTCGCCCCTAAGCGCTCCTCTGGTGATAAGTTTCGAATGATCAAGCGTTTCCCAGTGCATTTGCAACATTTTCTGGCGAGTTACATTGCAATGTGGAAGCTTGCATTGCCGTAAAGGAACAACACCTAGCGCCTTTTACGTCGATACTAAAACCCAACTTTCATCCACGAAACCGCAGTAGTAAGTTGCGTTGACGATCTAACATGTACGAAATCCATCGGTAGGATCCCCTTCCAGTCCCACGTGGCCAACACTTTCCCCGTAGACAATCGAGTTTTGATTTGGAGGTTTTGGGGATGCAAAAGAATTCCCCTTACTTCTTTAAAACGAGTTTGGAAACATTTATTCAGAAGCTTTGGGACACTTCCACAGTTGACACCAAGCTCTTCTGAAGTATCCAGCACTGAAGGGGTTCGACCCTGTTCTATAGGCACAAGAAGAAGCACATGTTCTTCATTGGTCGTAGTGGTGCGAGGGCTTAATTTGAAACATATTGACAACCTTACTTGAATTTATTGCACCAAACCTTCACCTTGTTGGTCATGAAAGAGTAAACTGGGCCGGCGGTAAATTTCGGAGGGCTTCAGGTTTTCATGGATGAGAAACTTAATAATTAAATGTGGCTCAATCGAGAGGAGTACGCTCCTCCATCATGAGTGTCACTAAGTACGGAACAAATCGGCTGGTCTAATTCCTTTATTTTAGGCCACCCACCTAATGACCTACACCCACACCTACATAATCGGCCCTCGTTTGGAATTTCTGGGTAGATATAGTTTTAGACGCCATCTACGTTTTCGCTACTTTTAATAGTAGTAACCCGTTGGGCCTCACACTATACATATAAAAAAAGAACCTAAGTGAAACAATGTTAAATAGACACAGATATATTGTTGAAATGTCTTCCCAACATCACTAGATCTTACAACGCGCGGTTTTAATACTTTCTAGGCGTAATTAAACCTGGATAACTTTTAAAAAAATAAAATCCTTCCTTTCTTTTTGCCAAAGAAAGCTGTTTCAAAAACAACATCCCATTTACAACCTGCGTGTGTAGTTTTCTGGGGTTATCCCCCCATTTTTCCCATATACGCCCACGTTTCCTTTAGATATAGCGCAAGGTCTATTATTTAAAAATATCACCCCAATTAAAAGGTGCTGAATAATTGATCATTCACTTACGGATGCCGGCACGTAAGAACGCAAAGACGTACAAGCAAGGGAGAAGGCGATACGCAAGAGAAGAGAGGTAGCAAGAGACGGGGGAAGGGAATCCGCTCGACTGAATTATTTATATCCCGAATTATATTTCGGCCTAACGGCTGTTCGTGCTTGCGTCCTTTTAGGAGAGGGTGCGCGTAGAATTGCACGGCTCCTCGTGGCATCTTGTAATATTTAAGGGTGTACAATAAATAAGAAAAAAAAAAAAGGAAGTCGGGACATCCGACCGCATAGCGCGCGTGACGTAAAAGGAGCAACGAGGAGAACTGCATGGCGAAGAGGAGAAGGTTATTATAGGCCTTGGAGGAGGGAAAAACCAAAAATGAATTAATAAGAACAAGGAAATTTTATCCGTTGGGATTTGCGAATTCATTTACGGTTCGTGAGCGGAATTTTAAAAGCATAATCTCGAAAAATAAGAAAAAGAAGGTAGACAAGAGAAATGATGACAAATCGGTTAATTTTGTTGGTTTTGTCTGGATTGTTTCCTTTTTTTTTTTTAATTTTTTGATAGAGGAAGGAAGATACGCCTTCCTATTCTACACACTGAAAATATTTGTTTACTTTTAGATATCTCAATAGCCACCAGCATATCATAAACTTCCGGGGATTGGAATTAAGTTTGGCAACGGCGATAATCCGCACTTCAATAGCATTGTCATTGTTACAAGATCAAAATCATATGAGTTGTGCCAGAATTTACCAAAGCAATGGTACGACCTCGAAGCATACTGTGGTCGAGCGGCAAAGCTGGTCCAAACCACAAAAGCACCTTGCAGCCAGATATGTACCGTACATGCATGTGTCCTACTGTATTCTATACCCAGATTTATTTGACATGACCGACATATCAGCACAACATTGGCCCCAGTGGATCTATTGGCTTATTCCTTATTCCTGTCCATTACGTCATCCCAAGTTCTCGAAAATTACATTCCACTTGCTGTATCCATTTTATCATTCCCTATGCCCTGATTACTCCATATTTTTTGCCATGCCACCTGCCATTTGCCACCCTTAAAATTGCGTCCCGTCCACCTCATCATACTGGCTTCTTATATAATTCACGCATTTTTCAGTTTCTTCTTCTATGTACTTCTTTTGTTTCAAAAATTCTTCGCAGCATCTTCCACTCCCATATTTCTAACTTATTTCCCGCACTTATCGTTAAAGATCCAGCTTTTATTTGTGGATGCTGGCCGTATTGCTATGCCGTTTAAGTTTTTTGCTTTAAGTACTTCCATAAGCATTTCTGCACTATCATTGCGTTTTTTTATCTTCGCATTTATTTCTTCAATTTTCGTCTTCAAATTGGTTCACTCTTCTATTTTCTTTCTTCCTTTAATTGGAGGTTTCGCCATTTCCTTGTATTTTGTCGTTTTGTCATTAATTTCTAATCCAACTGAGTTTGCCTTTATTTCAAAGATTCCGAAAGGCTTTAATAATTTTTTTGTGGTTTAGGCTATGATGGTGACATCATCAGCATATGCAAGACACACTAGTGACCTCTTATATAAAAGGTTTTGTTATTTTGCATGCGACACCTTTCGCTCTGCTTGCTAAAACTTTGTACGCTCCTACTTATGCTTCGGTAGTTATCACAAATTCCGTTACTGGCTTGTTTAAGAAGGTGGTGAAGATTCGGTGCAGTGTGAAATTTAGTTTGCATCTTCTTTCGAGTTTTGAGGGTAATTAAGCTAAATCATAGGTGAAGGTAGCTGTATATCTTACCCGTTTATAGAGCTCTCTTGAATCTTGGAATAAAAATGGCAGTGAAGGATTTATTTATAGGAATTAATTAAGTGAATTATTAGAATTTTTTAAACGATATTTGGCATTTCGAGCGGTGATCATCATTTAAGGGAGTACCCTAAATGTACGTATTTCTGAGTTTGGAGCAAGGGATAAAATGATTCCGTTACCATGTTGCTTTTACCGGGAAAAGTGCATTTCAAGAATTATTTGAGCTATACTCCAACTTTTAAGCTTAAAACTAAAAGAACGTATTTAATATTCTAAGAAACGCATAAAGAATCTGTTGACCTTGTCCTATTTGTGTAATCACGGAGCTCGTCCCCCCAGATCGCAAATAATATCGCTAGATACTCCGACAGAACTGGTATTTCAATGTTTATTATAACGCCAAATTCTTATTTTAAACCACACGTTTGACTTTTCGCGAAGATATTAACATATGCATGATTCATACGATTTTTTTGCAAGAAAACCTTTTCAATTACCTGTCACCGAGGGCAGCCATTGTACGCTCGCATGTGTACACACAAAAATATTTCACATATCATAGCTTGTTTATTAGTTCGTATAACATATTCACAAGTAATACCAGTTTTATTGATTTCCATTAACATAAGTATGCAGAAATTTTATGATGTCAAGCGTTTCCGAAGCGAACAGGCACGTTTCAAACACAATAGTTGTTTACGATAAGAAGAAGGCTTTTCTAAGAATACGAAATAAAGTTTTATTATTGTTCGCACAAACACAAACGCTTTTCTTAGGCATCCCATTAGGTTGGTTGCTTGTATTAGGATCTTAGAAGAAATATTAGATTAGATGCCGTAATATGGAGTTTTATTATTATTACCTGTGAAAGGTGTGTATTTGGGTTGATGGACGATCTTTTATAATGCTCGCTCGCTATAAACAGTACTCGTTGTAAATTTAATTTGATAAGAGTTAAAGGATTTGGCCAGTTAAGTCATGTTCCGTTCTTTTAGTTCTTCTTATCTTTAGATACGTAGTACGGAGTTTTATATTTACACTGCCGTTCAGTGAAGTTCGGTCATCCAATAAAAATCTATTATATCACACTGTATACAATTATTAATACATAAAATTAGAAAAATATTAAGCATACACTATTTTCTAAGGGATTAAAGCCATAAATTATTATGTAAAGTAGAAATATTGCGACAACCACAATAAAGTCCCTTTTATTATCATTCCAAGAATTTCTCGGAAGTACCGATCTTTTGAAACGGGTCGTTTGGGGATTATTAACGAACAATACATTTAGGAAATATACCGCAGTTCATCACTCTTGTTTATTTATCGTAGGCGTAAAGATATAAATTTGCTTCATTTTACTGTTCAACGTGTGTTGGTGTGCATCTGTCGTTTTTGCGCGAAAGTTTTAAGAAAATTCACTTCAAAATGGCACGTGGCAAGCGCCAGTGTAGAAAAACGTTGACGCATTATTACGCTGTTTGAAGAAGGATATTCGGGGCGAAAAAATTGCTGAAAAAATAAATATGAGAAGTTCAACAGTAAATGACATCATAAAGCGATATCGGACAACTGGAACTATAGAAAATCGTGTTCGTCCTGGAGCATCTAGGAAAATAACAAAAGCTGAAGATTTGAGAATTGTATTATTAAGCAAACGCAATAGAAAATTAACAGCGCCACAAATAGCAGCCGAAGTCAATCGCGGCCGTGAAGAACAAGTTTCGGCGAGTACGGTAAAACGTCGACTTCAACAAGCGGACCTTCATGGACGCATTGCCATTCGAAAACCCTTATTACGTCGGGGCAACACAGCAAAACGGCTACAGTGGGCCCGTTCTCATCTAGATTGGTCGTTAGATGATTGGAAACACGTGCTTTGGAGTGACGAGTCAAAGTTTGAGGTTTTTGGGCAAAATCGATGAGTTTATGTCCGAAGATCTAAAACCGAAAAGTGATCCCGAACTGCATTGTGCCTACAGTGAAGCAAAGGCGTAGTTCTGTGTTAGTGTGGGGATGTTTCTCCTTCGCTGGGACGGGAGATTTATGCAGAGTGCAGCGTGTAATGAGGAAGGAAAATTATTTTGCAATACTCCAGAATCATGCAGTGCCATCAGGATTGCGTATAATAGGCCGTAACTTTACATTCATGCATGACAACGACCCAAAACACACTGCGTTAGTGTGTAAGAACTATCTAAAGGAGCAAGAAGAACAGCACACCCTGAAAGTAATGACATGGCCCCCACAAAGCCCAGATTTGAACCCCACAGAGTTGTTGTGGGATGAACTGGACAGGGGCATCCGAAAAATATGCCCAACTTCACAAGAACATTTACGGAATATTCTGCAACGTGAATGGATTAATATTCCACAATCGGTTTTAACAAAACTTATCGAAAGAATGCCTAGAATAGTTCGAGCGGCGATTAACAGCAAAGGAGGTTTTTCCGATGAAAAAGAAATATGATGTTCAGTATGTTATACGACCGAACTTCTCTGAACGGCAGTGTACATCAGAAAAAAAAGGCTACGCCGTCGATTAGAACTAAGGAAGTTGAAGGCCAGAAAAAACCAAATCGTCATAAAAAATTTCGATCACAGCATTAGATAAAAGATCAAAAGTGGCCACGATAATTTCGCGTTCATAACAAAGACAAAATTTAGCAGCATTGCCAAATTTAAATTTACCTTCTCTAATAAAAAGCAAGATCCCCAAGGCAACTGTCGAAAAAGGATCAGCATGTATTTATTGACTATTTACATCAATTTAAGATTAAAGTAACGTGGACATCATTCCAAAGATATCTATCAGAACAAATTCATTGGCTTGCTAAAAGAGAAAATTTAACGTTGCGGCTGTTAGCGCAACGAAGCTAAATGTTTCGCAATACCATTTCAGAAAAATCCTCGAATAGCTCGCTTCAATTGCCCGAAGAAACGCTTCCGAATATTTTCCTCGTCAAATCCTATTAATAAATACACGTATTAATGTATTTTAAGAGCTAGGTTCCATACCTTTAAGCTTCTTCAACGTTCACAAGTGCCCACTATAAGTAAGCACTTACGGTTATTAGTTACTAATGCATGTATGTAATATTAGCCTTGCCACTGACGGAGTTCATTCACATCCTTAACGCATGTATAACCTACGTCAACAAACAACTGAACAAACTTGCGAAACAAATGTAATCTTTGATGCACAGACGCCTGAAACACATCAAAATACGAACCAAAAACAAAGTTAGCGCGACGAGGTCTTTGTTTTTTCGCGAACTTCGCGCCGCGCTTATTTAAATAAATTCAGCGTTTTCCCATTGTTAATAGACGCGAACTCCAGACGCGGGTAATGCAAATAAGGCCACCTCATGTTTAGACGTACCGCATGCAGAAGCATAATAATTTTATTTCGAACGCTGCTTTCAAGCATACATACATCGGTACGTACGTGTGTTTGACTTTAAATTTAATTAGATTGCGGTTAAAATAATCTAGTTTGCTATGAAAACAAACGAGAAATGTTGTGGAAATGTCAATTTAACTATGCGAGAGCGCGCGAATAAATTAATACGTTTCGAGCGGTTTTGGGAATGAATTTATGGTCTGCGCGTTCGTTAGATGTGGAGAAAATAGAAGAGAGCGGACTAAGACGCACTTGTGGTAAATCAATCAACAATCAACAATTAGTTTAACAGTTGAGCGTTTAACTGAACGTAGAGGTTACTATAAAACTCATTGTACAGGAGTTAGGAAGTCTACAGATGCAAGAGGTGAGCTGTTGCTCTAATGTTCACTAGAGAAAATTACGCTATTCACCAAATCTGGGGAGGTTTGCTGTTGTTTCGTCTTCTTTTTTAAATATAACACTGTTTTTTCATTAAGGATCTAATTTCTTGGTGGATCAATAATGTTCTGGGAAGGAATTTGTTTCAATGGTCATAAATGTGCTCCTTGTACGAAGGAGATCCATCAACGCATACTTTTACCTACAACAAATTGTTTATCTGAAATCTTTTCAACCGAGAAGAAGGCGTTTTAAGCCAAAAAGTTGGTCAAGAAAAATCTGCGCCTTTTGGTGGTTTCCATCCATAACCACAGCAATAAAGTAGTAAAGAGCGTTGGTTGCAGAAATAATGTTGAGCATTGGTATCTTTATTTAAATGATAAAATATTATCATTCAATCTTCCAAATAACTCACCGCAAGATCCAGATTTTGTTCCACGTGAAGTTGAAATGAATGAATGAAATGAGCTTAATCTGTTTGATGATGATGACGTTAGTAGTGTTCCAGTAGAATTGGTTAAATTAAAACATGATGGTGAAAGCGAGAAGGCAACAAGAAAAAAAAGAAACATTGCCTTTTTTGTGCTGGTTCTCCTTTAAATTTTGCGAGGCGCACTTTACGCAACCACTCCATCTAATGTGAGGTACAAAAAATAGCTGGCTTCTCGCCAAAAAGCATAGCAAGAAAGAAGCTCCTCAATGATTTGAGAAGAAGGAATAAAAACGAGCACATTCGAAAGCCAAGCAGCTTTGGCGCGATCGTCACGCATGTATGAAATAAGCAAGATAAACAGCACAAAATCTTAAAAATTTACGAGATCAGACCTGATAAAGTATCAATAATTGTTAAAAATGACGAACTAATTAGCTAATTCTTGGCCCGTATTATTGTAAAAGTGAAGTCTTCTAGCCGTCACTGTACACGTTTGTACGCGTTCTAAATTCCATCAAAAGTTTTTCATATCTTTCGATCATACGGTTGATAATGAGGATTAGCGTATCTTCGAAACAGCTGTTTCGGATTAATTCGTTTAACTCCTTTATGTTGTTCGCCATACTAACCCGCAGTCTTTGCTGGTATTATCATCAAACAGTTTCGAAAATGTTGAAAACTAAGAATACAAACAGATGCCTTTGCTGTACGCAGAAGAACAGATGCTGTCTGCTACGGTTTAAACATTACAGTACCCACTCTATACACTGCAAGTTCTTGCATTATAAACTTTTTAATAATAATGCGGTACACAAATATCCTATAACTGCACATAAAACAGTATTAATACTGTGCCACATTTCATTATGAATAGGTTTCGATAAGTTTTACGACAGTATTGCAGCAGATAAAGAATTTATTGCGTTCATTTATTATTATTTATAATGTTCGCTTTAACTATATAAACAATATGCTCATGCTTACGCTCACACGCGCGCATATTATATTATATATTGCGACCGGTTTCTAAGAAACAATAACAATAACATTCTCATTACGATAATTTGACATTTACGATTATTATTCCGTACATAAAGGGCGATTTATTTATTTCAAAACTCGCATTGTAAAAGGAGAGGAACGAACGGAGTATCGCGAAGAAACGAAAAAAAAAAGAGGAGAAGACGGGAAAGAAATAAAGGAAGAAAACGAGAAAAACTCCTCGCTTGGCGTCTGGTATTTCCATACTTCCATAATATATTATGTATTTACATATATGCATATATGATAGTTAGTTATATTTCTTTAGAATATGTAGAACGTGTAGAATCTTATATCTCGCAGCTTACATGCATACTTGACACGCCAGAAATTTAATACATTTTTCTTCGGCTTTCATACATTTCCAAGAACACTGCATCACGTACCTACGTGTATATATACATACATACATGATACGTTTGCATGTATGTATATGAGAGAGGAAACCAAACTGCCTAGTTCTCGAATACATTTACGTCTGCAAGTTTATTCTTATACTCTTTGATTTTAGCAATCTCTCCTTTTGGAACAACGTAAACATTTCATTTCTTTAATTTTACAATTACGCCTTCAAAGGAATTAACCCAATACGTCTGTTTACAATGCAAGGAATTTAACAGCTAAATAGAACAATTCTGCCTGTCTGTTGATGAATATTCACACTGCATAAGTTCCGAATTCAATTAACCCCAGCATCCGTGAGAATTACAAACAATCTACTTGAATTTATGCAACTTGGGTAGCAAATCTCAAAAGTCTACGAAGGGCTGATCACACCACAAAATCAGATTCACACCCAAAATCAGAGCAATCTCCCTAATAGCACAGGCGGTTAGCACAACGTTGGCTCCCAATTGGCTCGACGTTGGAAAAGTGAAAGTACACCTTTGGCCGAACGTTGGTTCGTAACGTTCTCGCATACTTACCTGATCTTTGGGTGAACTATTTACTTTCGTCGTGGATCGACCTTTAACGAACATTCCCTGCAAATTGGGTTACTGTTGTTTGCCGGCAGTGGCGTCACATGTTTACAACGCGTGGCAACTGATTTTCAACCGACCCTGCGCCGAATGCCAAGCGTCATTTCCCGATTATTGACCAACGCTTAACTGATTTTGCTGACCTGATCAATTAATGGATACCCAACTTTAGAAAAGCATACCATTGGTTTTATATACTTTGTTGACACTCTACCGACCTTAGTTAACCGTCACGGGCCGTACGACGTTGCACCAACAAAAAGCCAACCGTCAGCCAATCACCGGAGCCACTAGGGTTACTGTTAAGATCCAAACAAGCAAATACTTTGAATTTTGGGCATGAAAAATTAAAGAATCCGAAGAAGTAAAGTATGCCCAGAGGTTTATTTAGTTTGTTATGCGTAATGCAAGTTTTTGAAATATGCAGCACCTTGCTTGAGACAGAGATCATATCGTTTACGTAGATCCTCAAACATATCCCAGAACAAAGGTTGCTGCAGACTCCAACAACATTGAGAGAAATTGGCGGTAGTAAAAATTACCATTAGGCAGTTGTATAGGTTTTGTAATAAAATCTACTGCAACTACCTGCATTGATTACCAGCGAGTACACGAATATTCTCCCTTCTTTTGTAGCATCAGCATTGTAAGAAATAATTCTACAATTTGTAGTATTTTGTTACAGACGAAGACGTAAAGCAGCAGTAACAATTACTACGGTACCCTAACAATTTTTAAAACGCATGCGCACTACGTATTAGACTTATGGAATTTCACAATATTCGACGATCTTAGCGTAGGATAAAGATATAATTGCGGAGCGAAAAAGGGGGAACATGGTGATAGGAGGAAGTACGTATTCTTTCGTGTAGCTGCTCGTACTTACAGTTATTATTGCATTATTCAATTAAAAATTTAACACCTGCCATAAGACAATCGAACAAGAACTATAAGATCGCCAAAAAGTAGGCTACCGATGATATGATCCGTAACTTACATTTAAAGCAATTAGATAGTAGCTACAAAAAATGTTTATGGTTTCAGGCTTCTATCAGGTATAGGGAATATACAATAATGACACTTGTCAGCTCATTGAAAACCAATGGAAGACCATTTTCTGGTCTCTAAACCATTGGAAGACTGTTATCGTATACTACGTTTTGAAAAACTGGCCGAGTGAAAACGCTGAAAATAATTTAATAGAAATTAACAAGAATTTAATAGACGCAGACAGTTTCAAGCCCCCTAATAATGAATACATAAAAGAATAAATTAATACCAGAGGTTGGCTTAAGAATAACATTTTTGAACCATTTAAAAAATATGAATGGTAGCTCCAATACAGCGCCAATCCCAGCAGCATCCTCATTTGCTATAGAAAGCGATATTGGTACAGTTATTTCAGGTAAACTTAAGCCCAACGAGTTAGTTTAGATATATATTTGTTATGCACGTAATTGGCGCAGAAATTAAATTACTGTTACAATACAAAGCATCAATGGGTTTATCTGGATTGGATCTGCACCAGACACTACTTAACATTTGGAATGTAATTAAACTAGGGTGCAAAACAGCTATACAAATTCACAGTCACAAATATAACCGATGCGTATGCATTAGATTAATTAATTACTTTATTTACAATCAATGCATCTTTGTAAATCCAAACAGTATGCTACAAAACAAAATAATGCAAGCGTCTGGCTACGTATTGGATTTGCTTTTAGACTGTTAAATACCTGTTAGATGCAACAAAAGATGGAAGATTAATAAAAGCGAGTTATGCAAAGGATACGTCGTTTCTGAGCAACAGGCTAAATGAACTATTCATAAAAGACGAAATGGCTAAAAGCGAAACTAAAAACGTGTCTGTTTTCTACTGATTTATGCCGAAAAAAATTAATTTCATGGTCACCTCCTTCCCGAAATAATCGAGGAACAAAATACGGCTGCTTAGACACTTATATGGAAGCCATTGTTCCATCTTTTCGATTCTTGAAAATTTAATGAGGACCTCGTTTTGTGCTGATTTATGCCGAAAAAAATTAATTTCATGGTCACCTCCTTCCCGAAATAATCGAGGAACAAAATACGG
>LR736865.1:7115140-7304247 GCA_902654985.2 Oryctes borbonicus
ATTTCATGGTCACCTCCTTCCCGAAATAATCGAGGAACAAAATACGGCTGCCTAGACACTTATATGGAAGCCACCGTTCCATCTTTTCGATTCTTGAAAATCTAATGAGGACATCGTTTTGTGCCGTATCTTTTGGAGATATTTGAGAATGAGGGTCGGCCGAGACCTTATTTAAAAACACCCGCAACAATCTTTTGATTTGTGCCGTGAAATTTTCCTTTTACAATAAGGGTCCGCACCGGCCTTTATTCGCAAATATTTCGAAGACGATCGAAGCAATAAGCGAAATGTTCACAGCACAAATCAGCGCACAACAATTACATTATTAAATTTTCAAAAATCGAAAAATTTGAGCGGCTGCAGCTGAATAAGGGTCCGCACCAACCCTCATTCTTGTTGTTTAATAATAACCGTTCATATCAGTCAATGTTATTATTTCTGTAAATATTAAAGAAATTATCATTGAATTCCTCCAGTTCAAAGGCAATACGCCCACGCAACTTGAGATCGAAATGGACATTGTTTACGGGGATTGTACACCATCATTTGCCACAGTGAAATTTTGGTAAACAGCTTGGTTAACGATGAACGTTCGCGGCGACCAAAAACTACAACCACTAGCATCGAATTAAGGTTATAGAAACAGCAGAGGCCGTACACATCTCGAGAGAATGAACTGATTGAATTTCTTGGGCATGAAAAAACTAAGCGCGTCTTGGGTGCCGCGCTTGCTCACATAGGATCAAAAATACATCCGAATGAACATTTCCAAGACCCTGTTCAAGTAGCTTAAATGAAATAAGTGAATTGTAGAGAAAACCTAGATACATTAGCATGCTCCTGAAACTAAGGCACGGTCGAAACAGTGGACAGCGAATGGTGCCTCGGCTCCGAAGAGTTTATTCCATTGCCGACTATTTGTGGGGATGGTGTTAATCCATAATTTTGAAAAAGGAAAAGCAATAAGGGAGACGTACTACGCATCATTACTGGGCAAGCTGAAGGGATAAATTGTGGAAAAACAGCCGCATTTGTATAAAAAGAAAGATTTGTTCCGACAACTCTCACGAATGTAACGCTTTCCTTTAGCCCTTAATTTTTGTAAGGTAACATTATCAATGCGTTACTCAAACACATCATCAACTAAAATTTTAAATGGATCTTGTGATCCCGCCTATAAGTTTTAGTACTTCCAACACATTTATTGAAGAAAATCGTGAAAATCACTTCTTCTCAAACAACTTAAATTTAACTTCCTCCTCCCTCTTAGCTCCGCCATTTTTATATCGACACTCAATCCATAATAACTCGCCATTTACCTCAAGTGTTCGCAGTTACTACATCTGTTGCTCCATACCCCAACTACAAACACCACCACTACTACTACCAGAGAACCATATTCCAGATATTACACAATCAATTCCATTTTATATAAACGTGGCGACGTATAACAGCGCAGATGCAATAAAATACCTGCAAGCCGGGCGATATTCGCGAAAATCTCATCGCCAAGAATTGCCAATAAAAAGTTTTTAGTTTTAATTTAAAATATTTCCCGACATTTGGAGAACTTTCGTAATATACACGCAACTTGAGAGCGTGTGGGAATGTAGTGGATGCAATAGCAAGGCAAAGCCTGGCGAAATTGGAGAAGGATATAGAGGTACCATGTGTAGACATCGGAATGACTGCTTTAGGTTGTTTTACGTTGTTCGTAAAATTTCAAGTAACATAAAGCTATTTTGTGTTTTGAGCTTTCACATGCTTAAATGCAAAGCTTGGCATCCTTCGCATTATTTATAAATGGGACTATCGAGGTGTCACCTTTAATTCCTTTAGCTATACTTTAACGAATTAAGTACTGATACCTTAGATGCCTCTTTTTAATGCAAATGAATTTCTTTCACAGTAAGCGGAAAAGTTGTGGTAAGATGGAGGTAACTGTTGGTCCTCAAGTAGCGCCTAGTGTAGATAATTGCTAATTGCTAGGCTTAGCTGTAAATAAACATTTAAATTGGAAACATCATTGTAGTGCTTTACCTCTTAAGTTACGATTCCTTCAAATTAATTTCTCGACAATACTTGCTTGTCTGCTGAGGTTAATCAGGTATTTATTGCTCGAATTAGGGGAGGTGATGAGACAGACAACAAAATTAATTCTGTATACCTGACGGAATGGATGGAATACCAAAGAATACAAAAGAATATACAGCAGACAGCCAAGAACAATACCCAGATAGTTGCACTGCGTAAAGAAGTTTCTCATTGGATCTTATAAGAAGAAAAAACAGCAAAAATTCTTCAACAATCTCTAGAAAATTCACAGTAAAACTTTACTTTACTTGGGTTAAAATTGAAAATTTATCTGAATCTTCAGGATTTATCTTCATGTTGCTAAAGAAAAATTATTACTAACGATATTCAAAAAACTTGTATATAAAAAACCAACCGTGACATCCTTCAGTTTACGAGGCGTCTGATTTATGAAGCGGGATGTTTTACATAAAAATAAGATTAATTCTATTCAAAGAAGAACGGGGGAGTCGGGACGAGATGAGAAGGAGAAAAAAATAGGCTATTAAAGCATATTTTATAATACCAGAAAACGTGCGCGGGTTTTCTTTTTTTCAGGTAAAAAAGCGAGAATCCTGTAATTTCTTCGTCTCTCCACCGAAAAACGCAGGCCAACTCGAGGTAAAAGAAGGAGAGAAGAGGAAAGGCGACGGGAGCATTTCTCCCCTTTTTTTCTATATTTTATTTTATATTTTACGGACGTAAAGGTGGCTTATACACTACGAGAAATTATGTTTAGCTTTAATATTTCCTAACTTTATTGCCCGGGGTAGGCAACAACACGTTTGAAAAATATTTACATTCCAAATGGCTTTCTCCGGCAAAGTACACATTTAATCTTGTTAGCGACGTCGTATTCGCTTATAAATTATTATATTATATTCGAAAATAAATTAAATTTAAGTCGCCTGGACGACATTGCCGAGATAGAAGCCGGATCGGAGAGAGAAGACGATATATTTAGGAGCGGAACGGAAAGATCTCCCTTCTCGTTTCTCTCCTACTCGGCGGCGTTGAGTCATGATGCAGCTTTCTACTTTTCTACTGCAACTACTTAGGTGCATGGCGTATAATTATGTGCTATGAGAAGGAATCAAAATGTCCGGTTAACAATCACAGCCTAATAGGAAGTTTCATTCCGGCAAAGTAACACAAAGTCACTAATGTATATTATCATATTTATATTTTATTTTCATTAAGGTGGAACCCATAAAAGAAGAGAACCATGTGAACCATATTTATTGTTGAATGTAATCAACAGGCGGCTAACACTCTTTGATGCGTGTCGTTAACTTAAGATGAAGACTGCAACAACAGAAAACAAATATGTAAGTCTGTAATTCCCCTAAAATGAACTGTAATCCTTCTAAGGCAGTGTGCAAATTTAAGCAATCCTTGTACGAATCGTACACGCCACTTCCAAAAAAATTATTTTCTTTGATATGAAGAAAGCTAGAAAAATACTTTTGTTAAGAAATAGTTGAAAAAGCCAACTTCTGAAGCTCCTAAAAAGTTCCAGTTGCAAAAAAAATATTTATGAATTATTTTACAAGATCGCGTGAATCTTCAAACGCTCTTGTAAGTTACTTCGTACATCTTTCTTAATATTTTACAAGCTTATTTGTAAGTATAGTAATCACCGGTTATGTCATATGCGAAAGAGCTCAACAATTTTAGTTTGGCTTAATGGATTGTACAGAACTTGAATTTGTTTTAAAGAGAAGTTCGAAAAGATTAAAGAACCTTACTCAATTCGAGCATATGTTTCTCTAATCAAGTATCAAGGGATGCGCGGTTTAAAGGTAACATTACAAGAATAGTTTTTAAATTTAATGATATATTCATTGTTATTGTTGAAAAAAACTTAAAAAAAACATGTAAACACAATATTTATTAAGGAAATTCCACATTTTTAACAGAAGCTAGTGACAGACAATGAATATTAAACGTTGGAAAACCCGGGATGAGTCCAACTTTATTAATGCGCGGGGGAGAGGGGTGCCAAGCCGCTATTGCTATCTTGTCTTTGAGTAATGTTTAAAATAATAAGTTGTTAGTTGCGAGGTGAATGCTAACATTCTCAAAGTTGCATCCTGAAAACAAAATAGATAATGGCTTTCAATTTTCGCCTTTAGGTAATAATAACGCACAGTAAATACACCTTTCCATTAAAAAAATAGGAACTATTACCTTTAGGTAAACGGCGCTCCTTAGCGCTTAATTGGAGAAAGGTGCGCTTCAATTGGATGCTTATATAATTACACACATAATATTGTTTGTATAAAAGTTTTACGAAGATTGCTGATCTTAATAGTTGAGTGTAGGCTTTCACGACCGTAATCCATAGTAGAAATGTCTTTCGGGTGATGTCGCGTAGTTAAAATTTTACTTGACGTTTCGCTGACCATGCTGTCAGCTTCTTCAGAAGATTTCTAAAGACCGTCTTTAGAAGACACCCGAAAGACATTTCTACTATTGCTGATCTTTTAAGTTAAATTAATAATAAATACCTGCTTGGAATAAGCTTAATTTTGTTTAATTTACTAATCGCGATAGTATCATATTATATATTGATTTGTCTCAGTTTTAAAGGTGTCTACAATTGCTTAAGCTGGTGATTCTCTTTATTTCCCGAAACTCAGTTTTTTTTTTGCTACAGGCTCATAATATGATCTCATTTTAACTTGGTTAAGAAGTCCAGACACTCCGTGATTGCACCCTTCTGTCCATATACTGTGGTAGAACATAAAAGAAGAACCACACTTACACTACCGGCCATAAGTGTTTACCCACCTTCATAATTGGAGATTCTTCAAATATACTGTATGTTATCCCTATAAAAGTATTTTTATTATTAAACTGTAAGTTCGAGATAGATTATTGTTGTTATGTAATGTTCTGCGTTACGTAATGAGCCGATTGGCATTAAGATATTGGAAATGACCCTTTTTTGCGGTTTAGGTCCATTCAGGTAAACGGACTAGGTAAAGAGCAGTTTCTGGCAAATATTTATTGCGGCTGTCATAAAATATTACAGCAGACGACACAGGCACTTCAATATAATGAAAAATTTAGTTTACATTCAGCTTTCCCATTGCAAGCAGCGAATAGTGAAGAGTTTGTGCAAAGTGTTTTAAAACAGGCAGTAAAATTAAAGTAATGTCGGCAAGAGAAGAATTATCAACAGAGACGCGCGTTCAAATAGTGGCATATCACAACATCGGTAAAAGTAACCGAGAAATTGCTACATTATTGAAATTAAACCGTAGAACCGTGGATTATAATGTGAAAAAGTATCAAGCAAGTGGCAGTGTATCGAATAAACGGCGACCCGGACGGCCAAAAATAACAACACCAGCAGAAGATCGTGCTATGGTAATGATAATCAAGCGAAATAGACGAAAAACACCGCCAGAAATTGCTGCCGAAGTGAATATTGCGCGTCCAAAACCAGTTAGTGTCACTTCAGTGAAAGGGCGTTTACGCGAAGCTGGATTGCTATGCGAAAACCGTTATTACGCAAAGCAAACAAAGCTAAACGGTTAACATGGGCAAGAGAACACAAAGATTGGACGTTGGAAGATTGGAAGAAAGTACTCTGGACCGACGAATCTAAATTTCTCACTTTTATTTCAAACAGAAGGACATTTGTTCGTAGATCGAAAGGGGAACGAGCACTCGAATCTTGTGTTATACCAGCAATAAAACATGGAGGAAGATCAGTTATGATTTGGGGTTGTTTTGGCGGTGCGTCTGTGGGAGATTTGGTAAAAATAGATGGTACCCAGAGAAAAGAAGGCTGTAGGGAGATTTTGGAGAGGAATGCTATCCCTTCTGGAACACGATTAATCGGTGAGAACTTCGTGTTCCAGCACGATAATGATCCGAAACACACTACCAAGATATGCCGTCAGTATTTAGAACAGCTGGAGCACAGAAACCAAATTATTGGTATGAAATGGCCGCCCCAAAGTCCAGATCTCAATCCGATCGAGCTTTTGTGGGAGGAACTCGATCGACAGATCCAAAAATCTGCTCCAACATCGGCAACAGTACTTTGGACGCAACTACGGGATACGTGGAGGAAAATAGAGCCACTCACACTAGCGAAGCTGTTAGAAGGAATGCCGAAACTGTGTGCGGCAGTAATAAAAGCGAAAGGTGGACATATTGACGAATCCCAAATTTAAGTAAATTTATGATCATCACTGTTAAAAAATTGACAAGCACATTGTTTTTATAACTGTTAAAGCACTTTGTATAAGCACAGAATAAAGGTTTGTTTTATAATTAGGATTTGACTTGTTTTTGTAATATTTTAAGGGTGGGTAAACACTTATGGCCGGTAGTGTACATATACTCCTTCCATCGCAGAGAACTGCTTTTATGTGTACGTTTGTGTATAATGGCAACACGATTTCTATGAAGGTATTCCCTCGAATCAAGGGAAATGAAAAGGCAGATAAGCTGGCCAAAGAAGCAGCGGCATGCCTTGCATTGACCGTAACCCATGTTGTGGTCTCCAAGAGAACCGCGTATAGGAAAGTGTTCCAAGACAAAAACAAGCGAAAGCACTCGCCAAAGAGAGCAAAAATAAAGATATCATTCAGGAAAGGAGCACGTCATGTAAATCGATCGTTAATGCCAAGAAGAGCTGATATAAACAACGTGTTAGCCACCAATCACACACAGCATCATTTCAACAGGGCCTACTGAATGAAGAAAGAAGATCCTAGAGAGTAGTACCAAGGTTTATTATTAAAAGCCTCCAACTATTTTAACACACACGCCATGGCGTTTTGTTATAGATCTTTTAAGGTCGCAGTGACTAAAAAAGGCATCTGGCCCGACTGCGATTACGATAATAAAAATAATAATTGGTGCAAATATTTGCAAATGCTAGCAATGAACATAATTAACACTGACGACATGTTTTTGTTGAAATATACACGTATCTTGAGCTAATTTTAAATACAAGATACTTCCATCTTAATATATCACTTTCAAAATAATTATACGTAACTTCGACTTGAATATTTGAGTTTCAGCAATTTCGAAATGTATATCTATCTTATGCCTATTCGAACCGCACAAATAGCACTTCTATTTCCGCGCGTTCATATACGCTACGGGCATATTCTCCAGACGACGCACTATAATACACGAGATTACAAGTAGATTCCTATTATTCGAATTATTCCATATGCGAATACGCGAGTATATTGTTTGGCGCTATAAATTTTAACGACCGTTCTCAGCACATGACCGGCTATATGTACGCTGTACGTGGTACACAAAAGAGACCCGTTATTGTTTTAATTCCATTTCGTTCGGAGAGAGGTCGTTCCTTATTGTTTTTGACGTTGAAACGAGGAAAAAACGCCGGAGCCGCGAGAACAATAGCGACACACCGGATATACAATTAATATATAAAAAAAAAAAACAGGAACGTTGTATGTGTGTATACACATCACCAAACTATGAGAGGTACATTATATCCCGACGACGTAATAATACGATTGAGTACTGCTAACTTTCTACGGCCGGGTTTCATGTGTATGTGTCAATGTTTCTCTTCCAACCAATCGAACTCTAGCAATGCTGGATTGGGTTTTCCAACGACAACCTAATGGCTTCACTTAAGCGTGACGTATAAGGTGATGTGGCCATCGTGCCGTCGAAATATTGACTTCATTTACCGCAGAACATGCTCACTTATTGAACAGCAATGAGAAATACGTAATAATAATAGCATCTTTTTCTTTTAATAAAATGTACAGCGTGTCCGGATTTTTTCGAATTGTAGAATTGATCCTATCGTGACGACGAGATTCTTACAATTCCAGAAGGTTGGGACACTCTGTATATAAAGTGTTTTGTATTTCTTGTCCATTCGTACAGATCGCGCAAGAATTCGTGGATGATCACTAAGTTCGCTAATATTTTACGTAACTAGCAGATACTAGACAGACTCGTGTTTATTCGTCTTATAAGAAAGGGTTCGCGTTGCCTACTGGTTTCCCCGAGAGTCGACAAAACACGAGTCTATCTAATCCCTGCTAATTTCCTGAGACGCACGGAAAGAGGGAACTTTAATGATCACTTTTCTCACATATATAAAATTATATAATGACGTGCTGTTAAACGTGCTCCATCAGATAAAAATATGAACAGATTCCTTCAAATATTACGTTTTAATACACTGCGTTGAAGGAGCACGTGCTCCTTTTGCATCATGTATATCACCATAAAGTCAAATATAATGACCGCAATATTTTATTTTGATAGTGAGATCATTTTAAAAATTTTGATTAATTGAATTTTATACAATATCTGCCTTATTATACAAAATATACCTTTCATCTGCTGTTTAGATAGGCGCTAAGTATATTTGGTGAAAAAAATATGATGCCCCCCAAGCGTATTTTTTTTTTGACTTGCTTGGAGCACGTCCACGATCAGGAGCGGTCCTAGACCTTCGGCCCCCGGTGTGAAAAATTTTAGTCGGCCACCCCCTATATATATTGAATCAAAAGTGAAAATCTCATTTTTTCTCGGCCAGATAGAAAGTAGGATCTTTCATACCCCATTTAAGGCAAGAAGGTTTAATTCCGTCACCTAAGGTAAGAAAGACATGTGATTTCTATGTTAAAACTACACGTTAGATGTGACCAGATGTGACATTATTAACGTTAGTACGTTCGATACAGTCTGAATGAATTTAGAGGATTAATCAAATGAGTGGGACTGGCTGGGAAAGAAAATTGTATTCGAACGACGTTAAAAAAAAAGGGGTCTTGTAGATCGGGGGCAATTACCAACCTCGTCTTCGGCTCGGCTTCCTAAGTTTGAAATTTACTATTTTTGTAGATTTTTTTTACCTTACACATAAGAATTTTTCTGAATATAATAACCTAAAGCAACACACTTTAATCAATGCCTTTTCATGTTGCCATTTATTTGTAATTTTACGTCCAGATCCATCCATCCAAGATTCTACGCTCATGGACATTACTAAAAAAACTGAACGAGCGTAGCCATTCTTCAGTTTTCTTATTAAGCTTTGTAGATTGGTCATCCCTTGACTCATATTTCGAGGCTTTCTTTCAATTCAAATTTCAGCGTAATCCTTAATGAATATATGAGAACTTTCATTGTTTCTTTATATTCGGATTTTACATCATTTTACTAAAAACTGACTTAGTGTGCAGTAATAGCCCTGAATATGTCACATTAGACTGAAGACGAAACGTCGCTAGAAGATACAACAACGACGCGGGAACCAAGAATGTTGAGTTATTGACGATCGCGAAAGCCCACGTAATGGTTTATTTTTGTTGAAAAATCTCGCCAAATGTATAAATTTAAAAGAACAAATCGCTTCCTTCAAGGACTTGGCCAAATTACTTTTTGTTTTTCGATATTTTGTAAATTTTTTACTTTATTGGATTCAAATAAATTTTATGCTTCTGCAGGGTGTCACCTCTACTTTCTCAACATGAGGCTTGTTTGGTCGCCCCTTAATTTGGCCGCTATAGCTAGAACCGGGCTGTTTAGGATCGTCAAAAAAATTACAGATAATCACCATTAGTAACTACTACAATATAATACGAAAAATAGGCAAATCTATGCAGGAGCGTTATTTCATTAGCTTATCCGGCTGTAGCTAATTTTTTATAGTGTGTTGTGAACTTAACATTGAACTGCCAATAGAAGAAGATTTGAAATATTTTAGTAAAACAAATTCTACATTGTTCTATTTTTATTTCGTTAATCACAACTTCTAATCATATCTCCTCAATAAATACCCCATTCATATTTTCTTTTAATCAATGAATGAAGGTCAACGTATATATCAGCCTATTGTTAATAATTATCAAAAATTTTTTTCTCCTCGTTTTCCATCAACACAATTATATTATTGTATTTTTCATTCATCCTGCATTTTTATAATAATTATAATTAATAATTACGCGCTCATTAATGAAAACCATTCAGAACAACGTGAACGCAAGAGAATTAACCGACCAATATCAGGAGAGCTGATAAAATACAACGTACGCGTACGGAGTAACTGTAAGTTCGTTCAGCAATTGTTATCGCTGTTACTACCGGCTGCGTCTGTACAATGCGAACGTATGAGTAATTATAAATTGTAGAGAAACAATTATACAAATTCATTAATTAGAGAAAAAAGAAAAATGCCACAAACAAAACACGAATTCCTTTCCGCTTTATTAATTTAATTCATTCATTCGTTTGAACGCGGTTAGTTGGGTTGAGATAATTTTGTTCTTAATCTACTAAGGATGCTTACGTCATGAGTAAAGTATGTACGTATTTGTAACGATAAATTGAATTTTGTCTTAATGAATATATTCGAGATAAGAAATGGATTGGTTAGGAGGAAACAATTTACCGTGAAAAAAAAACTAGTAGAAGTTTTGTAAAGAGTACTTCTTATAGTTTCTTTTCAAAATAATTACACGTACAAGTAAACAAAGCGCAAACAAACTGCCTTGGTTTTTCCGACGTAATTGAAGTTAATTAAGGAAATAACATTTTTCACTGACTTCGGTAAGAATCGAAGATCCGGGTATTAAAGGTGATTCGTTCCTATACAGACTGTGTGGTGAAGTTGGTCAGCCCTCCTGAGCCGCTAGCGGGAGCCATGGTTTGGAATCGTACATTTTCATTAATTAAATTTAATTACGTTAATAGAATAAATTCTTACTCCCACAAACAGCAATCAAAAAACATTTAATCTTTAATTTTTAACAACGGAAGAAATGCTGGGTAACCTCGGAAGGGTTTGATGTATTACTGTCAACACAGTCCCCATCCGCCCAGCATTTATAACACTGGATTTCTTTTCTGAAAAAGCTTCAATCCAAAAAAAATTTCCTTATTGGGACTTTTATACTCAAAAAATTAATTCAATAGAGCGTGTTCATTAACTTAGATTTGTTAAAGCTAAAAAAAAAGTATATTAACTAGTAAATTTATTACAACAATGAATTACGTTTATCAAATTAAAACCTGTTTATCGATATAATAAATATCCGTTTATTAATTTACTTCGTGATAGGCGAAACAAACTTTAAAGGTTTTTCATTAGACATTAATAAAAGTATTCTGCATATCAATAAATCTGTTTATTGTATACAGTGCGTTCGAGAATCGTAATCGTAAGAATTCGTAATCAAATGTCTCTTGATCTGCCAAATACGTCAAAATTTAATTGAGTTTATTTAGAAATTATGAGCAGTGGTTTTAAGAGAAAAGGATCGAAATACTTATGATGATTGATTTTGGAGAGAGAACCTGTACAATTTTGAGAAAAAAAAGCGAGTACCATTCTTCGCAAAAACTCCTCCCCATAAAGTCTGTTTGGTTCACAAGTTGCGCGAAGTCGATTTCGATCGAAACGTAAAGAAATAATATGTGTGAGGTATGTGACAGCGACCCGAATTTTATTCAAAATATCTTATTTTTCACCGAGGTTACCTTTATTTTACATGGAACTGTCACTAGACAAAACTATGGGGACGTCACTGGATACGCAAGCATGACATACTCAGTATCCTGAGAAAATAAATATATGGGTGGGCATAATCGGTGATGGAGTTATCACTTTAATAATAATAATTTAATGGGTGAAAAGTGTTTGGCAGTACTCTACCCCAATAACAAAAATTCCGATTTACCCAACCAGAGAATACGGATTCAGCAGGACGGGGCCCCTTCGCGTTATTCTTATGTCAATATCTTGATGACACGTTTCCAAGCGGATGGATTGCGAGGAGAGGGTCAATCGAGTGGGCAGCGAGATCTCCCGACTTAAACCCATTTACCCAATTACGTTGTTATTTGACCGTTTCGACTTTTCGGGTGCATTGTATGCGGCTTGTGAGCATGTTACAAAAGAATTCTTTTTGTTTGACTGTTTAGTAATTTTAGAGTTTGCAGATATCGCTGTTCGATGCTATAGATCATTTCCCACATGTAATTAACAAAAAAAAAAACATATAAAATGGAGACGTAAAGTACAAGTGCTCGTTGCTCCCTAAGATTAGAAGTATTTTTTAAAAGCAGTTACTAATTGTACCAGAAAACAGTTACTAGTTAGTTGTAACAAGAAACAGTTATTAAGTGCTACTATCGAAATCGTACCAATCGAATCCAATCGTCAAGGTTAATGAAATATATAATCAAGTAAATATTGTAATGTTACAAAATAACAACAACCAAGTTAGCTATCATCAGGGCCAGATTCACTTCTCATCTTGGCATTATAATAATAATAAGAAGAAAATTAATATAAGTCCAGCCAACGACAATCGGGGGGGAAGACTTATATTAACTACTTTTATCTGTCATTCTACTTTCATCACGGTAATGTCTAAAATTTCTACAGCAAGTTCTAGTGCATACGTTAGTCGTATAGAAGTTTTCTTTGTCAATTAAATGTCTTTCGATCCGTTTCATCTAAATTCGTAATTTAACGTTGCAGTGTTGCATGTGGGCAAGAGTACCATCAGAGAACACAGAATCCCAGCATCAGTTGCGTCCCTGCATCATGCTGCAGCAAAAATATTTCCTTTCGGCATATATTTCAATAATAGTACATTTTCAATGGGTAAAAAAAATTATGAAGGTGTCTATGGAATAAAACAATTGCCAACGTATTTGAACAATGGTGAAAAACAACCCCAATTTTACTTGTGACTTTAGTTCTAGCTGTCGTCCACGCAAGTTGTACGAAGCATTTCCTCCAAGTTAAACAATCTCGAGTAAATATTTCAATTTAAAAGTTTTCAATAAGTGTGTTCAGTAGTCTATTAGTGAAGAAAAGGGGTTCGAAGAAGAACATAAGCCTGGTGTTTATGTATTAGAAAGTGACAAGATTTAAGGTTAATAGTTACTTTCATTTCTACATCTTAACACGTCTCTTCTCATCTGCCGAAAGAGTGTCTCGGGACATTCCCGGATTCATGACCCGTAATTTTCGAAGAAAAATTTCATATTGTCAAAACATTACAATATACATTCGTTCTTCTGACTTGGCTACTGTTGCGACTGGATGTCTTGACGGTTCCGATAGATTTATCTCTTATTCCGAGGTTCGAAGAACCATATCGCTATTAGTTACAATGTGAAATTGAAGAAAATGGACACTCGCGAAATGAAACACTTTCGTACTTAACGCTTCATACGTTTATTAGCAAACTAACAACTAAAGAATCGTGATGAGAGTCTATCCGTTACATTTTTGCCGTAGACTGCTTCTTGAATACTATTTCAGTATTACCTGAATGCTACTTCTTGAATACTATTTAAATAAGCCTTGTTCCGCCCACAATTCCGTGCTGACTAATGAAGTGCAGCAAAATGCAGTTTACCTTAAAGGTACAATTATACTGTGGGTAAAACCTTAATCTCCAAATTTCGTAATGACAGGGAAGCTTGTCGATAGTTATCATTTATACAAACATTGATGAAACATTGAAACATGAAACATTTAGGTTGTAGCCGATATTACGGTTAGAGTTATTGTCCCTAACAGGTAGAATTGGCCGGGAATTTCACTGAATATTAAAAATTCTTACTCTGAATCATCTACAAGCCAACTAAAATGTGCGCAGCAATATAAATTATTAAATTATTAAATCTGGGTATTTTTGGAAATTCCAAATTTTAGAAAGGTTTGATGTGACAGATAGAATAAATAAATGTGCAATAAAATAGAATAAGGTAATAAATCTTAAGTCTAAATTTGCTTAATTGCTAAGTTATAATTCTGTGTGCATCTGAGTCCAAAGAGCTACCACTTATAGATGTTTGGCGCTTCAGTGTAATAGTTAGTAAGTCACTTATTTAATAAACATATTTAAATATGATTCTTTGCAGAATATGCAAATATGTATTTGTGTTATTTTTCTAATCCAACGTAAGGGAATGTTTTTTTTAGTACGCTATAGAAGTGATCTCTCATTTATGACCGCTAGTGTATATACCTTATGTCACATACTCTACCCGCAAGAGTTGGTATAATATACAACAAAATAATTACATGTTATTATATGGGTTTGATGTAAGTAACGGTACTCTTCTCTCAGCAAGCGGATCTCCGATTTCGTTGTTATTATTTATAATACGTACATATATAAACCCGTCTTATTCCTCTTTTTTTTGTTCCGCTTTTTTACACCACGAATTCTGTCTACTTTCCGCTTTCGGTATCGTCGGATTATTAAACGCACTCAATAAAGCGTTTATCGGAAACTACCGTTTAAGATGTGCGTTACGTTCGCTTTGAGTCGTGGAAGAAAATTACGACCATCAGACGGACGTGTGTACCTACAGAATTTGGGCGTCGAAAAAAATTAAAAAAAATGAAGGCGGTTGCTTATACGACAACCCGTCATTATTGCAGCTTATTTCGCAAGACGCAATGCACTTGAAGTAAATGAATATCATTAAAATTTATAAAAACTGAGAAAGCTGTGTTAATAATAGAGTAACGTTGTGGGGATCAAGTATTTTGATGAGATTTGGGAAATTCTTTCCAAAAGAATTTACGACGAAGACTTGACTAACTTTACATAGCTTTCTAGTGTTTTCTTCAACAAATATGAATCTTTGTAGGTGATCGCGTGCACAAACTGTGCATAATTAGAGAGAGCAAAGTAAACATCTTTGGAGTTAATCGAATTTCACTTGTAGAGTACGATTAAAATCGGATGGCTTGCGCAGAGACCAAATAATAGTAAAGTAGGGCCCAAAATCGAGCCTAGTGGCGACTGCTTTAGGCCACAAATAAAGAATTCTTTTGCATTCCCGTCTTTACACCAGCCACACTTACCATTTGTAGTGTATTATTCAAATCTGATCGCAAAAAGTTGAATGTAGGCTGTAGGCTTTCACGACCGTAATCCATTGTAGAAATGTCTTTCGGGTGGTTAAAAATCTTCTGAAGAAGCTGACATCTTCAGAAGATTTCTAACCACCCGAAAGACATTTCTACAACTGATCTCAAAAAATTCAAAGCGATGCCCCTACTCCGTACGGAACCGAGTTTTCTCAAACAAATTTCATGACTAATAGTATCAAACGCTTTGGACAAACTATAAAAAATGCCTGCTACTTTTTCGCGATTATCTAATAGACTAGATGAAAACCCGAAGAATTTGGCTAGAACCAATTAGGGATATCAGTTCGCCCAACCCAGTAATTTTCTTTTAAAAATTCAGACGCTGCGATAGTACCACCTGGTACTCAAAATGGTCGAATCTGGTATCTTTAAATGTTATTTTTTTTCTGCCGGCAACACTGTTATTGAGTAGGTCCTAAACATCTACTACATATGTCAGAATAACAGTAAATTAACATTTTACATATGTTAAGCGACTTTGCATTGCGTTCAGCTCGAGTCCAGAAATGAATTTAAAAATTAGATGTTCTTAATATCAGTAATTTCTGTGCTTATCACTCATTCATTCATGTGAATCAATTATTTTTTTAAGAAACCTGCAATCCTCACAGTTATTTCAAAACGAAACATTCAGATATCCAAGTTTTCAGAGGAACCTGAATCCACTATGGCCCGGATTGACCCAGAAAAGAATGCCATTGATTGTGGAGAAAAAAGTTCTTTTCTTTCAACACTTGCTCCCAAATTAACTTCAAAGTCGACTAGAGAACTTATCCGTAGAGTAACTTTCAATTATCACGTAATCCACCATTGAATTTGTTTATAATAAAACAAAAGATAATGGATCGATTGGTTTCATTAAACACGTACAACTAAATTTAAAATAGGTGAAGGAAAACTACGCATTCGGGTACTGAAAATACATAAGAAAGGCCTATCTTTACGTAATCCTACGAAAGGGTTCACAAGTCTAATCCGGGTCTTAAAAGTCACAGAACCAAAGGAAAATTTTCGATAATTGTACATGCTGAAGCACAAAATTAAGCAAAATCCAATAATAATGTAGATATTGTAATTTTAAGTGGTAAACAAGGCTTTGTAGATAATTAATATTTAAATCAAGCCGAAAAACTGGCGACTATCACGACGACATGAATGAAATAGGTTATAAAGATGGCTTGAATAACAACTAAATTCAAATCTTTTATCACAATCAGCACCCGATCTCGATAATGCTAGTTATCGCCATTCATTGGCTATTAAGCACCCAACAAATTCAAGTTAGATCCAATGTATTTAATTTTTTAATTATTTTGTTTTTCCTAGTTAAGCTCAATTTGTCATCTAGGAATGATCTTTTATTTATTGCCGGTACTGTATGCGTCTTGTGTCCGATGATTTTTTGTTTCTTTCATAGTGGTATTTAAAAGTAATTACTTCGTGTCTCCGTTCCTTTTTATTCTTGTATCTCTTTGAAGTGAACATAATAATGATTACGTCGTCTGGATTACTCTATATTACAGCTTAAGTGGATGTTCCATAAATACGGTCCGCGGACTTAGAAGACACGGTCATTTCTCCGGTAATTGCAGGCTTAGATTATGTAAAATATCGTATTTAAATATCAAATAATCACACTCATGCCGTTTTTTCAACGATTATAACCACGTCGACGCTGTCTTCATTATCCCACGAGAGCGCATATACTCTATATAAAACTAAATCATATATCTATGCATATAAGCAATATGTATACGGTGGAGGTGGGGCTTTAATAAACATACGTATTAAAATTATCCATTAATATCATGTTGAATCGGACGACGTATAACATCGAGTAAATTACAGATTGTCAATCTCTCTAAAACAAAAATATTTCCAGGCGAGCGCATAAAGTAGACCGCCGCGGAAGAGGGACAGCTTCGGAGTGGGAAAGCGATATTATAGTGTAAACTACGTAGCCGTTATTTGGGAGCCCTATATTTAAAAATGCATTAAAATTCTATTAACATAATTTGCTTTTGTTACAGCTTTTCTTGTGAATTGTTTAGTATGTAGAATTTTCTTCTTCTCCTCTCTTTCTTAACTGTAATTATATATTATGCGAAGATGAATCTAAAAAATCTGAATTGTTATATTTTAACGCCGTACAATGGAACAAACGCTATAGGAGGGTAGTCCAACCTAACTATTTCTTTTGTTAAATTCAGTTTTATTTCACAACCTAGTCTATACATTTTTCTCAGTGATGATCGTTTTACCATTGGATCGACGCAAATTTCTGCATTACGAAGGCCAGACCTGCTGAATGCTGATGGTGTATCACTTCGAACAACAATTCGTAATTTTTTCCATGGCGATCACTGAGGTGTTGAACAGAACTTTCTTTTTCTTCAGTTACGACCGCCGTTTTTGCCAAGTAATGATCCCGTTATTATCTTTCTTTTTATAAAATATCCCAATAAACATCGCAGCCTACTGCTTCGACTGCGCCTTGGCTTCTTACTTAGTATCTGGGGTATCCACGTTTTATCTGCGGTTATTAATCGACGCCAATTTATTTTGCTAAAACTGCTTTAATAGAGCTTTGGAAATTTAATTCGAAGGCAATCTTGGTTCTTAGTGGCCAAGGGCGGCACCCATCGTGTGGTTACTATTTCCATGCCCATCGTAAGGTGGTACAGTGTTTTCAATTTTGCACGAAAAATTGGGCATGAAAAAAATCTCGACAAGGTGGGTGCCGCGCTGCTCTCAATGGAGAATAAACGCATTGCTGTAATCGACTCTGAGGTTGTTTTGACGCTTTTCCGTCGCAATCCTGACGAGTCTCTCCGTCGATAGATAACCATGGACGAAACATAGATGCACTACTACACTCCGGAGACAAAGGGACAATCAAAACGGTGGGTTTTTGAAGGTGAACAGGCTCCGGAGAAGGTGAAGACGGTAAAATTGGCCGGCAAGGTTCTCTTGGATAGCGTCGTTATTGGACCGGTTGAGTGAAGAAATCGAGAAAAGACATCCTTCATTTGAAAAAGAAGAAAATCCTCTTCCATCGAGGTAACACACTGGTATTGCGCACCCGTTTCGATGGCCGAAATTATGGAATTAACATTCATCGCATTCACCGGATTTAGCCCTCAGTGACTTCCTTTTATTTCCAGATTTGAAAAGGTGGCTCCAAGGATAACGGTTCACGTCGAACGAGGAAACCATCATCCAAACGGATGCCTACTTGGAGGACCTTTTCCGATATCCTGCTTTTTGGAGGGCTTAGAAAAGCTGGAGAAACGCTTGGAAATGTGTATGTGTTAAATGGAGATTATGTTGAAAAATGTCTCCTTTATTTTCTTACTTATTATTGAGCGAACATTGTAACAACGCTGGATTGATGTACCTATTTCTTTAGAAATATCTCGTGTAACGTGAGGTAAACAGCATCAGCTGCCCAGAGCCGCATTATAAGTATTTCTGAACATTTTGCTTTGTTTCTTATGTGTATAAAAATAATAATACAAAAACCAGAACGTTGTTAGTTAGCAGCCGTTCATTACGTTTCGTAAATTCAGTTTCTCGTTTACCGCAACAAACTCGCACAACAGCGCGTAATAATAACATTTAACTCAATTAGACAGAGATGGTTTGTCTAATACATTATCCGCGACCACTAGATATTAATTTCCAACAACGTCATACTTTTCTACATCCAGTTATATTTCTAATTTGTTATATTAACCTCAATAAATTATTACAACACGCTAGGATGTGTTCTAGAACCTTTTATAATATTTACTTTATATATTATTTGGTACGAGTCGACATGCTACTCTAGCGTGGTAGGCATTTTTTCCCCGCGGTTACTTACCGTTCTCTCTCTCTCTCTTACTAGGATCTGTTTATCTAAGCAAATACGGCAACCTGTTAATGACACTTACAAATAATTGTGAATTCCGCGATTAAATGGGGTTATGTTCGCGTTTAGAATAAGACAAGACGCCTTATTTGTCTTTGGGCTATTATATTATTGTTGTAAGTACATAGAATATAATATATTCAGCGTATTTTCTGTGTTAAGTAATACTTAGCAGGATTTTGTTCGCGTAACTGTTTGACGAAGCCATTAGCTTCAATTTATACTACATCTGTTGATTGTTATTTATGCTAAATAAAATACGCCGAATATATTATTTGTGCGTCCGTAGAGATGCACACGTTGGAGAGATTTATTGAAATTAATGTAAAGTGACAGTGATCACGTTCCTTGATGATATCTCGGCCCACACGGGGATTTTGTTCGAGTAGCTTCGATAGGATGGCAAAATTTCCCGTACAATTAAGCATATGTTTGTTTTGTCTTTTTTTTTGGAACCCAGAATATAATTTATTGACGGATTAGTAGATATCGCTTAATAAATTTGATTGCCCAAATAAAATATTTTATCACATTATCACATCCGTTTCACTATCATTGAAAGATAGATCATAGTTTCGGTGATTCTACGAACGTTAAAAACAGATACGGGGCTAATTGGTTTATTGTCAAACACGTCTGCTTCCTTCTTCTAGATAAAAGTGACAATGATGGTATCTTTCAAGCTTCGGAGGATATAACCCGGATATTTATAGCTTGATATATATCACGATGTATTAATCAATGTTATCCGAAAACAAACTCGATTCTTCCGAAAATATCACATATCATAGGCGAATCACTCGATAACTCCTTCATTCCGTTCATATTAATTAGTTCCTGCAGATTGGGGAATTCCGGCTACCGCCTGCCGGGACTCAAAATAGTCAGATAAGAACACAATTATAGATTTGTGTGAGGTTACACAATGCAGCTGCATCAACGGCGAAAATTTTCTGCTTTGGTCCAGTTTGGTTCTTATGTTCAAATACATGAGCCAAAAGATTGATGGGAAGAAGACCAACCTTAAATAGTCATGGGAACCCAACTGAACGTCTCTATTAACCACGCTATAAATTTAATTTTTTTACCAATATTGTTTCTCTGTTTTAACGAGAATGATTGGTTGTTTCTATTAGAAAATTTAAAATGTTGTTTTCTGTCCCACGGAAAACTCTTTTGATTGTTTGCAGCTGCCTTTTAAACTACGTTTATTTCGAGTGGGATAATTTGTACCAATTTACACAGCTTAAAAAATCTTCATACTTGCAAATGGACGAGCATAATTCTAAATTATAAATTAGGAGGGCGCGGTCAGTAATTTAATCTTTCCAAATTCATCCTTACATCAATCCCGAATCTCCGTCCGCAAATCACTGTTACCCGAAATAATTCAAGTTAGCATAATGCGGATTCAGAAGAACCTCCTGAATGCAGTGGTTTCACGTAGATTCTCAACGTACGTTGCAAATATCAAAGCCATGTCCAAAGCCACTCCCAAAAATTATACGTCAATAACAAGAATCCTTCCTTCAATTGAAAAACTTTACAGGCTTTTGAATTTGTTAAGACCAATTTGCTTATTATGGATCACATTTCAATGTTTTCTTTATTCAAAAAAAAATACATTAGTCCAATTATCTACTTCAGCAACAGATTGGTTGGACACTTGATTTTGGTCTTTAGCACATTTTGAGGTTGGTGGTGTGGAGTGTAGTTGGAGGTGTGAAAGCTTCGTTTCTGTAGCTTAGTTTTTCTCTCGGCGTGTTGGAGCGTGTGTAGCTCTTGTCCTTGTTTTGCTTTGCATCTTCAGTTGAGGGATGGGAGCAGCGGATATCTCGTATACATCTGTCGTGGCAGCTACTTACTAACTTAGTAGTTACTGTGTCAAAACTTAATAGGATTAAGTTGAAGAGCAGACAGCAGTCTGAACTTCGCGCCTAATATATGTCTTTATTATTTTATTTATTCGTTTATCATTAACCCTAATAAATACAGTTACATCATCGGCATAGACGCAAAGAAGAACACTTACAACTGTACACAAGTTATTACGAACAAGAAGGGACTTAGCACAGAACCCTGAGAGACACCCTGTAACAGTTCACAAGTATTGCTAAATACAGAGTAGCAGCCAACAGCGCAACAAGTTTCAGAACTGTGGTGGTTGGAAGCACCCAGAGAGGAGAAGCCAGAGAATTCTTGTCAAAATCGTCAAGAACTGTATATTCGTTGTTGGTGTTTCGTTTCAAAATGGATGTAGAAGAAATAGCGCTACCTTTGCACGTGCGACGTAAAAAAAAAATTAAAGAAAGAAAAGGAAATGAATCGACCGCAGAAGAAGTATCCCAAAATCATTATTGAAATTTCAATGATGAATTTGTTGGTATCAAAATTGTTCATTTTTACATGCTTATAGTTATTACATACAAAGGCAATGAATAGAAACCGCCTAGATTTAAATTTTTTTATTAATAAGCCGACTTTTCGGCCGTACATGCGACCTTCATCATGGCTATATTATGTGCTCTAGAGCGCTGTATCTTTTTCTAATCTCGTCATATCAGTTTTAATTAAATCGATTACGTTTTCCACTGTTTTATTATACATAATATAGGCCTGATGATGAAAGTCATGCACGATCGAAAAGTTGGCTTACCAATAAAAAATTAAAATCTAGGTGCTTTCCATCTATTGCCTCACCTCCTAATAATTAACCCCTTGCTAGCAATATATGCGCCGTAGAAATAAGGCTCGTAAGTAAACCTGCAGAAATGAGTTACGCTCCACGAAATTAGCAGAGACTAAACAGACTCGTCAGATGAGGATAGGTTTGTGTTGCCTACTTGTTTCCCCGAGACTCGACAAAACACGAATCTGTCCAGCCTTTGCTAACTTCCTGAAGCGCACTCGTTTCTGCAGGCTTACTCCTAAAATAGAAGAAGAGTATTAGGAGAGAGCATGTGGCAGCGCAACTAGCGGTTACGTGAGCGGAATTGCATTAAGCTCCACATATTTAGATGGCCTCGCAACTAATTAGCAACCATACGTTATGAATCTGTATTGAAATAACTGCATTCTGTAGCGCAGCTGATTGCTCTGACGTTGTGCCAAGGTCTTGAGAAAGAAGAAGATTTTATGTAGTCTAGAACAAGTCCGCGGATACCATATTTTAAAGCTTAAAGCTCAAAAAGCAACTGAGAGTTGACAGTTATTAAAGCTACGTTCAAAGGCAAAAGCACCTTGCCTTCACACTCCCTTCACAAAACACAATAATATGGTGTATATTATTGTGTTTTGTGAAGGGAGTCATTCATTGTATAACTAGATAGCTCTCTAGTTTGATTAACAATTTGGGCCATCTTTCTTATACAATGTCTTGACTACAGCCATTTTAAACAAATTGGGCAACTTTCCCGTTCTAAATAATAATAAATAATAATGCCTAAAATAAATTAAAACTTCACAGATGTTTAAGTACAAATATTCTATTGAAGGATACAACAAATAAGAAAAGAATTTATTCTATATATTTCCTGTTCGCTGGTTTGAGCATCTGTTGATTAGTCATTACTTTAGAGCAACGTGCGATTCCAAATATGTATACGTGCCGAGTTTAATCAACGGAAAGATAATTGCTTCGAATTTATTCCGTAAAAGCGAGCAATGTATACAACAAGCTAGAAAAATTCACCACAAAATTCTTATTTACAAAATATAAAACAAAAGAATTCGTAAGTAAACGAACCGCTAAAATATTTATATTCTGCGGCAAATAAATTTTTGCCTAATTATCTATATACTTTCACGTAAAAACCTCCAAAGAACTTTTGTGACTAATAAATATATAACTTTTAAAGCGTAATTAGTGCTTGTTAGCGAAGAAACTAGTTAAAAAGACAATCCCTGGAATATAGATATTGAAGGGACATAAATAAAAATTAAATGGGATGGGCAATGCTTTATTAATAGAAACACTATTACTCATTTCGTTTGGAACGATTTCCACAAAATAATTTAATATAATCCCGCCGTATTTTTCTGAATCATTCATTCTATTTAACAATAAAGAATTATAATTCGGTCACCGTTTATTTATAAAATACGGACGATTTTTTTAAGAAGTCCAATCTAGCGAAATACGACGCATAATAAAATCCTTACAACATAAACTGCGGAGGCATAAAATATTCCAGTAATTAAATGCAACTTTTATTTGTTTAAAGTAGAGCAGGAAATTGTTTTCTTATGATCGAGAGTGAAGCAGTGGTTTTACCGTCACTCACCAGAGTTTTATCGTGTGCGAGTACTAGAAGTTTCCGTGTTAACATTTTGTGGGAACTACGTACTTTATACACGTTGATGGATACGTTTATCACAAATATGTTGATATGGAATTAGATTTTTTTAGAATTGGAATCTCTTCTTAGAAGCCATTATCCAAAGCTATATGTCAACTTTGGAAATATCGTTTTTTAACAATATTATTTCCATTTTAAATCTACCATAGCCTTTATTATAAAAAAAAGTTGTTTGTTGCGTAATTTTAAAAAATCTCCAAATATTTAGCCAATCCCGCAGATTTCCAATTTTCCAATTTTTGGTGATGCAAACAGAGAGAAATATGTTGTACATCTACGATGGGACAAAAGCTTTTTGGACTTCTTTCAAGCATCGGCAATATAAACAAAGCAAAGTATACGGCATATCATTCATGTCTTCTTTTGTCCCATTGTATCCGCAACAGGAAGTTTTTGTGGCTTTATACAGTGCTGCGCAGCAAGTGCAGAAAGAAAAAGATAACATAAACATGGTATGAAATCAATCTACACACGCCGCCAAATCGAAACGAACTTAGTCAAATATTATGAATTACAAGATTTTTTTTTTGTTTGCACGTCTATGTCTAAATAACCGTGAATGCCAGACTACAATTTGTTGTTGTTTGCGTAATTTTTACCGGGTTGGACAGTGTCAAAATTAATCTCAACGTATAAACATCAATTTTTATTTACTATCGTTATCTTTCATTATGCCATCGTTCGGGCTGTTATAATGATCGAAGATGGTCGATCTTACAGTGATACGAAATGTTTGACAAATCCAAATCGACAACCCATCGTGATGTTGTACGTTTGAAGCTAACTAGTGAGCAAATCGGAAGGCGAGATCAAGATAAAAATCACTAAATAACGGCTGTAAATTACCGATTTATACATTCAAATAAGAAACGAAGTGGAATGGGTGCGTGGAACCACAATAAGTGAGAAAAGTCAGAAAAAGAATCAAAGATCCCTTTGTCCATGAACACAAAATTGGAATGTGGGATAAAATTTTGCTCACAGATGAGAACCGTTCCTGCATAAATTTAACTGATGGTAGGAAAAGATCGTCGTATCAACGTCCAGGAGAGTAAAATGCACAATTTAATTTCACCGTTACTGGATCTTTCGGTGAAAGCCCAATTATGGGATGTGGTGGCATATGTTTGGTGGCACATACAGAGTTTGTAGTAATTAATGGAGGCAAAAAAGATTGTTGGCTGAAGACCGTTTTGGAGAACCGTGGGCTGTTTGTTGTTCTTTCGGGCTTTGTAGGGAGCTACTTGTGGTTCGGAATTCCGCAAAGCTTAGTACAGGGTCTCTTATTATTCTTATAGTTTGTTGATGATTTACCCACGTATATGAAGGGGGCCCATATGCGAATGACACCTCGATTGGTGTGTCGGTGAATAATCCTGGAGGCTTCAGCACTCCATAAGCTCTGTGAACGAGCAATTTTGTAGGTGATGTACAAAAAGCATCCTACTCTCTACATCTCAATTTTGAAAAACTTTATGCCTGCATTTTCATAATCGGCCAGGGTTGAATTTGCATAATAGGTGTTCGCGATCGTTAATTAGGTTCATGACTTTTTTGGGAATGACTGTCTACGATAATTAATTGACGGTGTATATGCCAGAATCCACTTCTAAAACTAAAATCGGTTTTGTCACCCTCCAATTTACTAACTCTTAACCGTACAAGTCACTATTTTCGCACAACGTATTGTGAGGACGCGCTGTTGCTTTTGATAGCATCTTTGTCTATCTATCAGAGATGCATTATCAGACTGATGTTTGGCACTCCACCCAGAGGCTCACTCAAACGTTATTATTTACAGAGAACCGTATACTGCCTGCACCATCTATCTATACATGTAAAGCAGTTTATTTCAATTTACTCAGCGGCCCATATGACATCCGAAAGACAAATATTATCCACTTACATAAACACAAAACTGCACTTGTTGAGGAATCACCTAAACTAACCTTGTTAAGCTGTATAGCGGGCTGCCAATGGACGCATTGACTCTTTAACAACCTTCAAATGCAAAATGCTCCAAAATTTATTTTAATGTAGTGTTAACGCCTTCCAGTGCAAGGCAAAAAAAAACAATGCTTACCATCATGTTGTGCAACAGAATTTTTAAACGAAATGGAAATATCAGCCATGAATTGGCTGCATGTTGCCTGGTTAGAACATATCTGGAACATACTACGCAAACAACGAATCAGTAATTCCATTCCAAAGCGTAGCAGAAGTTAGCGCTGCTCTAATTGAAATATGGGACAATTTTCTCAATGTTTTGGTGCTTTAAGAACTCAATCCTTGTTAAAGCTCTATGTGGAACGGTGGAAGATGATTCGTTATTAATAGAGATGAACAAGATAGGGGAAATTATTACTTTTTTGCGGCGACTAGACAGACACGCGTTTATTCGAATGATGAGAGGGGCTTCGTGTTGCTTACTGGTTTCTCCGAGAGTCGACAAAACACGAGTCTGTGTAGTCGCTGCAAAATTCCCCTACCTTGCTCATCTATAGTTATTAACGTTCTTTGGTTCTTTAAAAGGATTCTAACAGCATGACCCGAAATTGAGACAAAAATTTTTTCGGCACACTTCGGGAATGGATAACTTTTATTGGTCTCTCCTCATCTTGAAACACTCAAACGTTTGCGGGTTCATATGAATAAATCTATGGTGCAGCACCACCCGCGATACTATAAAAATTTTTCGAATTTCCGTTGTTAAACCGGCTTAGAGCTTGTATACACCAAAAGCTTCCGCGGCTGGCGTAACTTTGAGGTGCTCATCATACATTTTATACCTCGCTGCAAAAAGTTTATCGCAACGTATAGATGCTTTAGGATTACAAAATTATTATTTTAAACGTTCTCACGGGTTAATATAGTAAGAACACGAAACAACCTTGGCGCCATCCATGCATTATTAAAGACGTTACCTCAATTCCGTATTATCCATCTGAAGACGAGTTGGCGTAAGTTTTTTCAAGTAAGATTTCCTCCTCTCCTCGTAATTTTGAATAAATTACGAGGTAATTGTCAGCAATGCAACTATCAATTCCTCGGATATAGGGACGTAAATCGTACGATACGTAATGTTGCCAATATCCTGTCCGCGAATCCACAACAATGTGCGCACATTATTATAATTCCCAACGTACAAAACGCCTCTAAGGTAATCGCCATATATCATAACGGATCGCCTGGCTTTTTTCCCTCCTCAGCTTGACGCGGGTACTCCTTCCGTATATCCACGCTTACATCGATTGGATTTTCTTCGCGACACTAGATTAACTCATTAAATGTGCATCTATAGGAAACATTAAATGATTGAGCAAACGGTTCTCGAGAGGTAATTTAAGATTATTCGTACGCCCAGCGGATACCACGGGATAATATATTTAAACATATGAAGAGGAGAAAAAAGGAAAAACGCTGAAGTGAGAAATAAAGTCCTCTGACATAAATTACTGGCTAAGACCACTCCCGCTGTTAAAGTATTTACGATGGAAATTATAAAGAATTCGTTTGATTACGTTAAAACGTCTCATATTTCACGCTTAGGTTATATTATCTTCTTCAGCATGGGTACGACGTTCCCCGACGGCTGGATAGCCTGCTGGATATTAATTTCGAAAAGCTTAGGCGTAATACGGAGAGGATTTGATATATTTCTAAATGCTTTGATGCGATCTAATTGGATGTGTGTGAATGCTGTCGATAGTAGCGTAAATTGATACAAATTGAAGTTTTCTGAACTAGGAAGTTGCAAACACAATGTCATCTCTATCAATTTTAAATTTCCATTTCATATTCGCTTTATGTTGACAAATACGGAGCCATCTAATTTAGCAGGTTCTCACGGAAGAATTTATTCACTTTAAGTAATGACTTACAAATCCAGAAACTAATTGGAGGGAAAATAAGTTAAATAAAATAGCATTGTCTTCTTGAAGAGTTATCCCAGAACAACTGAATCACGACTTGTTGCTCATCATTTAGCTATTCATCCTTAGGATTTTCCTGCATAAGAAGCTTTCGAAATAAACAGATTTTGCCCATAAAGGTTCAATAACCAATCAAAAATAGGAAATTTTAAAGATTCTGTCCGAGGTGCCAATATCTTTCGTGTTTACCTCCATTATGTGCTTAAGTAGCAGAAACTATTAGTCAATAAACCTTATTGTAATTCTTTTTTTCAATCATTTTTGAGATTTCATCTCTAAAAATTGAAAAACATTGTATAAGTCACGGCGAATGAGATGATCATTTTAGCATATTGGAGGATCCATCTCCCATAGACGATTTGATTTAGATTTTACAGGAAGAAGGGAAGAACGGCGTACTTCTACATGAATTTCGTCTCAATTCTTTGGCTTAAAGTTCGTTTTCTTTTGACGTGAAAAATCCAAAATGTTTCGAAGAACAGGATGTGACTCAAAATATGCAGAAAGATCCGCCAATGGACCGTTTCCGAGATTTAAACAAATTTGCGCTTACATTACGTTCAAGTGAACAAACGAAAACTTAAATGAGATCTTTTTCCAAAGACAATGGGACTCGATAATGGGACAACCACGCTGATTTTCGGTGAACTCCAAGCCATCATATGATCGAACGGAAAGGCAGATGAGCACATGGCCTTCGCTGGTCCTGGCCCTTCCTGTCGTCCCACAAGCAGTTAAGACACGGGAAGATACGCAAGAATCTCCGTACTCGGAAAGACGAGAACCTCACTCACATCGGGCACCTTAAAGGCACGACGGCAAGACTTTTCGCAGATCATGTAGCTCTAAAATTTCACTTATTTAAACTAGGGAAAGCTGAGGGTGAAATCTGTCGTCGATGCCAAAAAGATCTTCAACTATTCTAACACATGCAAGAACATTTTGTTACAATAGATCTATTAACCTTGCAGTAACTAAAGGCAATAAAACAATGCTAAATGAAATTTCAAAGTCAAGCAACCGCCACGACCTTTGAAACCTTTGCAAAATCACTGAGTTGGCTTGGATGCGATGGCATCTTCGACCGTTTTCAAATATAATCAAAGAAAGCAATCAATCGAGTTCGCGCCACTCGATCTTGCGGACCAAGGCCCTTGGTACTCATACTTGACCAAAGGTTACATGTAAATACTCTTTAACATAGCGAAAATTCGTAAAATTGTGTAATATACATTAAAAAGCGAACAAGAGAAAAGATAAGCGATAAAATGGACAAATGCTACAAAATCCTCCATAACTCCGAAACTGCTCATTTGCGGACCGGCGTTTATTAAGTCCTTTCTACTTATTTTGCCTATGTAGATCCCCACATTAAACATGGGAAAAAAAAACCTGTATACAATTTAAGACGAAAAACTACACATACACCTACTCACCTCCTTCATACTTGATTCATCGATTTCTAATTTTGTGCTAATATTTACATCGGTGGGTACGCCCCTGTTCTAGTGATGTGTACATAGAAAGAGGATTTGATAGATTGTAGAACGTTTGTGATTAATTCATTAAATATTCTCCAAATAACACCCACAAACCTAATTTAATGTTAAAAATAGATTGCATAATCCATTTTATCAGAAATTTGTCAGATCAGTTTATCGACCTCACACAAAAATGCGACCTTGAAGATCAACCACAAAGCATGAAAAATAATTAGTCCACAGCCAAATTCCTGTTCTATCCTTTGTTCCTTCATATTCTACCATTTTTTTCCCGAACCGCATTAGCATTCTTGTAAATAAAAGAACCCCAACAGTATTTACAGTGTAATTCGAATTGTTTGTAAAACATGAAGCCCGAACGCTTGCCCGCAGCTTGCTAGAAAAGAGAGAAGGAAGAGGAGAGAATATGGATCTTTCTATGTAAACGAATGCAGGCATACGCAACACCCAAACATTCGTTCATTATCCATCCATGTACATAAACATCCAAATGCATACATGTATTTTGATAAGGGGATTCTATGAATTACTTAACCCAACTCCAACAACACAGTGATAACGAGCTAGTAAAAGGAGAGTTTAGGTCGAGAAGAAAGGAAGAGGCAATATAATATGTATGTGTGCATGTATACGACATCATAGTGCCGTTAGATGCATCTGCTGTTGATCTCAGATAAGCTCATTATGTTGTAATACTTTTTTCGTTTATTTAAATGAAGTGAAGCTTAACAAAGCACATAGAAAAATAAGTTCGATGGAGATTTCGGTAAAACAGATCGCGATTAATCGCGTTAATATAATAATTTTTTTTTTAACAAAGTTGGTCCAACGAACTAAGTTTATCATTTTAATAAATAGCTGTTTATTATGCCGATGAACACACTTTTGTATATATACACCATGTACAATAAACGGATTTATTGATATAAAAAAGGCATTTATTAATGTCTTACGAAAGATTCCTGAAGTTTGTTTGGTTTCTCACAAAGTAAGTTAATAAACGGGAATTTATCATATTGATGAACAGATTTCAATTTGATAAATTTATTGTTTGTTATAATAAATTTATTAGTTAATACGTTATTGAGCTTATACTGTGATGCCCATCAATTCGTACAAATCTCAATGTTACCAACAGCAAAATAAAGATAGATAAAACAATTACTTAACTGTAACTAATAAAATCGAAATAGCTGTGAACTTCATAAATTTCAATGCCAACTATTGAAATATACCATAACATAATCGACACTTTTTGATCACGCTGTACAACCAAACATACCAACATAAAAAAAAAAACAAATTTATCAATCATTCGACGCGTAAACAATCTCGACCAATCCCTAACCTCTCGTTTCATATACGTCAAACGTCATCTGTCAAATATCGCTACGAAAAAAAAAACATAACCTTAACATCGACGAACAACCGAAAACAAACAAAAACGAAACGGGGAAGAAGATGAGAATCATTCCTCGTTCGTAGTAAGTATGTCTACAGCATCGCCCGCCCCAGACGGATAGAATAAGAAAGGGCAATGTAAAAACAACAAACAAACGCCGGGAGAGAACGCGCACGGTACTCCATCAATCAAAAGTCAATCGTTGAAATCTAACGGTGGCGGCAGTGGCGGCGAGAAACAGCGCGCGCGTGCAACCCGCAACATTGGCGGGAGCTTCCGTTCTTGTCGATTTTTTGATTATTATGACACCGGCACGATGAATTATTTATGATTTCTTCGGGGACCGTTTGTTTATCCCCCTCGGCGCGATAGCAGCGAGTAGTGTTTCGTGCTCCTCGAAGCTTATTCCGTTCTCCAAATATTACGATCGCGTCAAGGTCATTAACACCTTCTGTCGATCGTATATCGCGTCTATTACGACAGAGGCAGACTGCCTCCTCCTCTTTCTCATTGATATGGGCGCGTATTGAAGAAGCTGCAGCGCGTGTGTGCGATATGACGTCTAGATACGATATCTGAATAGGAACAGCTGTTGGTTGTTTTTATTGTCGTCGCTGTTTTGTTAAGGTTAACAGAAGCAAGTGACATGAAATATAATGGAGACGAGATTAGTTGGGAAGTTTACTAGATCAAATACGATAGCTGGTCTTTACGAATTATGTTTATTGAGCGCAATCGAGAAAACAACAACGAAAGTATCTTTCAGCTCGAATAGATAATTCGTTTTCTATAATAAAAATTCAGAAGGGGAGAATACAGGTAAACCCACCGATTCTGACTGAACGGAACTTGATTGGCTTATAGATCAATTAGATCGAGATAGGGATACGAGACGCAACCATATTGGGACCCAAAAAAACCACGGTACTTTGCGGTGGGTCCCAAGCCATCAAGGTATCCAAAATAATGAAAAGGCAGACAAGTTGGCTAAAGAAGTAGCGAATATGCCCTTCTTCGGTCATAACTCCTTCTATGGCCTCCAAGAGAGCCACATAAAACAAGTAATTAAAACATGGGAGGACCTCGTACTGGGAACATGCTTCGGAACCAAAACACGCGAAAGCATTCATATCAAGCTCAACTAAGACAGCAAAGACAGTGATATCGTTCAGCAAAGGGGGCCTTAGGTTACTGGCGAGATTTCTGACAGGTCGTACAGCCCTAAAATATCACCAATTCAATCTAGAAAAAGCTGAAGATCAAATTTATGCCAAGAAGATCTGGAGACGGCAGAACACAGACATCTACTGAACTAAAGGAAGAAGATCCTAGAGTAGTATTAAGGTTTAGAGCGGATACCAAATCTCAGCAACAGACCCGAGCTTGCTCAAGACCAACGTGGAGAATAGAGACCTTTTAGCACCTGTGCTAGTAAAATTCTTGCACGTACGAATAATGAATTCAAAGGATTTGGCAGCTGCAGCAGTTATGGTCGACAGACGATTTATAAAACGCAACTTCTCATCAAATTGAACTACCAACTCTTTAACTGAAGTTACACGATTTATCGGAATATTGCTAATGGTCTACTGAGAATCCACTCAATAAAAAAAACAAGCACGTTGCAGTGTAGGTTCGGGCAAAGTCTGTGGACGGATCTACAGCTCCTTCGACTATCTGAAGCGATTAGAAGCTTTCTGGACCGCAGAGATGTTTTTGCGGTGGTACTTTCAGACATATCTAAAGCTTTTGACTTCATTTACAAAATGGTCCAAGCTGGATTCAGAGTTGACATTCGAAGGATGGTCGCATCTGAGAGGTCCTTCTCTGTACGAAGTGGTGGATGTCTCTCCTCTGAGCACCGCAATATACGTGATGATGAGAAATTTTTGGCGAGCGATGGATAATCTTGTCGAGTAGGTCCATCAATGAAACCGATAGTGTTGCCGTTGGTTCCACCAGGCAACGGATTCTGCCTGCTGAGAACATTTAGTTATGACACTCGATTTCCGTGGCCTTCAACTATACAGATACCTTTTGGTTATCTGTGATCAAAAGCACCTGAAGACGCCATACAGAAGCGCAAAGAGATTTTCAATAGCAGAGGGCAACTGCTCTCCTAATCCAATTCGTACTTGTAGGGAATTAATGCAGAATAAAGTGCTTGGGTTGATCGCAAAGCTCCCTTGGTTCATTAGAAACGTTCAGATTAGGGAGGATTTACACGAATGAATACGTATCCACCCAGAATATGCGTGATGCAGAGAAGCTCCTCGTATGAACACTTGTCGAGGATCGTCCGGTGCCGAAAACTAAAATTACAAGGATTGGCGCTAAACCCACGCAAAGATTAAGAATTTGAAAAATTTCAGATCGATCAAGGCGAAAATAAGTTTTTGAGAGAAGAACATAAATTATTTCCGGATATTATCTGGACGAATTCAGCAAATCTTACAAGAAATGGTCTACTTAACCGGCCTAATTCTGATTAATGTAACAATTCGAATCGCCACGCATTTAGAACGCAAAGTTGGCAGTTCAACGTTTGACCGATGGCTGGATTGTTTTTGGTTTCTGGATTGGTCATGACTAATTTGGACATCTCCAAAGTTGGATGATATTTTGGGAAATTACATAAGCTACATTTTTACCTTCCATTTTGTTTTTAATTAAGAACAAAGTAATAATACAGGTCATAATTCTTTCCATTCTAGCTGTGGATTGTTAGAATTTCGTAGCCAACATAAAAAGGAGCACCGTATAGGTACATTTAATGAGGTGCACTCCTTGAGTGAAAGATAACTACACTTCTAGGCAATACATAAGTGCATACAGGCCCCTCGACCCAAAGAAACATTATATAGACATACTACATACGTATTACGATATATTTACATTTAGAAATACAAGCAGTAAAATAATTATCGGTTATTACGTTTATACTAGTTTTAATTGCGCAACGCCGGTTCATTAAAGTTTAACGCAGAGCTGTATGAATGTGTATAAATACATGTAAAGCAACATGCACAAACCGAATACGCCCCTATATACGTACATACACATATATAAATACTCTGGCATTATATGGATGGAAGTTGATTAACTTTATATTCAATTTTATTAAACGTACATACTATAAAACAAAAGTACGGAGTCGGTAGGAGCAGGGGAGGAGAGAAGGCGTTTTTATAGCCCCGAAGTTCGTTAGTATTCCTGTTTTATATTGCGCGTATTTTTAAAAAAGAGCCATAAAACGCTTGTTCAGCGTTCGCGTATTATGAATAATAATTTTTCGATAATTTCGAACTTAATCATTGCCAATACTTTGAGATTAATCATAAAGTCACGCGATTGCGTACATGTAACTCATTTCTGCGGAATTTCAATAAATAAGTTTCATTGTGATATCACAGGAAGGTGTGGAAAGCGAAGTTTGTGGGATGCGGAATCTAAAATATTCATCTAATAAATCTCTCTCTCTCAGCGGAAATGCTACATATTTCATAATGGCTGTACCTTGAGATCTGGTGTTCCGCAAGGTTCTAATCTAGGTCCACTCTTGTGTGTCTGCAAATAGACGGTCCTATTCTTGCGTACGATGACATAAAAATACAGTGGCGGCCATATAAATAGCACGGGTAAACTGATATGGATGAATTGATAGATTTGTAAATGTTAACAAGTGATCTATTCAACTTAGCTTAACAAAAATATAGCAGATAGCATGCAGTTTATAATAAACACACAATATTGTATAAACTTAACACTTAAACAAATTAAAAAAATTAATTTAAAAAATAGGCTTAGAAATAGCACACTTAATAACAATCACGAAATACTGTATTATTTCAATTTTTTAATTCTTTTTTGCTTTTACGTTTAATATTTTGTGGGAAACCCTTTACAAGCCAATATTGCTGCACATCTTCTCGGCATACTTTCAACTAATTTTTGACATCTCTCTACAGGAATGTTACGCCAGGTTTCTTCAATAGTATTCCATAATTCGTCTAATGTCGCTGGAGATTTAGACTTTATAACAACCTCAACATCCCCCCATAGATTTTCTATGGGATTTAAATCAGGGCTTTGTGCAGGCCATTCCAACACTCGAATCTGTTTCTCCTCTAGCCGCTGTTTTACGGTCCTCGCCGTATGTTTGGGATAATTGTCGTGCATTAAACTCCAGGTTACTGGAAGAAATTCATCAGCATATGATTCCATCACGTTTTCTAAAATGTTGCGATGAACACACTGATCCATTTTTCCTGCAATTCTGAATATAGGTCGTACACCACGCCATGACATAGAAGCCCATACCATTACGCTTCCTCCACCGTGTTTCAATGTTTTTATAGTGTACCTAGGGTTGAATCTCTGATTGATGGATCGTCGCACATACATTTTTCCGTCAGATCCAAGTCGGTTGTATTTACTCTCATCTTTCCAAAGTACAGATTTCCAGAAAGAAAGCGGCTTTTCTTTGTGCATTTTCGCAAACGGTAATCTTCTTTGACGGTTTTTATTTGACACGAGTGGCTTTTGTACTGCAATATACCCATGTAAGTTAAATTCCTTCAGCCGACGTCGTATTGTTCTTCTCGATATAACAATATCAATTGTTTATTAAATTCGGTTCTTATTTGTGTAGCTGTGCGAAAAGGATCTTCTTGACTTAATCGACGAATAAGGTTGTCTTGTCATAAGGTTGTTTTACGAGGCCTAATCTTCCGTTTCTTGTTTTCTAAAGTTTTTTCTGTCTGAATATGCTTTATCGCATTTTGTATTAATTTACGTGAACAATTTAATGTTCGTGATATTTCTGGAATTGATATGCCCTTCTCTTTCATGGTGCAAATTAACTCTCTTTTCTCTGGTGTGCGATGTTTTCCTCGTCCCATTATACTAACACCTAAATTTTTGTTATTAATAAAACGTTAATTTTAAAAGTGGTAAGTACACCACTTTTTTGATACAAAATAACTCGAACCGTAACACTATAATAAGATTCCGCTACAGAACCGACAACTGTGCTATTTATGTGCCTGCCAGAAACGTGAAACTAATTTTTTTTTTTTTTCATTGAATGCCGAATTATTGTTCCGGAATACGTAGCTAGGGGAAGTACACGCAACCTTCTCGGGGACTCTCACGCTAGTTTAATAAAAATTTAAACGGGAACAGCTTGAGCAGCGGTTAATTCAAATGAAATTTGATGTCTGTGCTATTTATATGTCCGCCACTGTACATTAAAGAATTTCAAAGATTACTGATATTAACAAACTTCAACGTAATTTGGACATATTAGTGAAGTGGTGCAAAAAATCGGCCTTGAGATTGATTGTTAATAAGTGTTGTGTGGTCAGCTATAGTCGTTTTCGTGTACCGTACACTTCAGCGTATTACGTAGATGGTAGTACTCTAAATCGTAAATCTGGAGATCGAGATCTCGGTGTGCTATTTGATTCCGGCATGGCGGTCAAGTCTCACATCTTCGCAGTGCGTGCTGAGGCCTACAAGATGTTGGGGTTTATGATGCGCGTCTCAAAATATATCATTAATTAAGTCTGCGCTGATTTTGTATCCTCTGTACATATCCACCATCGTGAGGTGACGATAGCCGAACTCAATAATCTTTTGTTCCCAAAGCACTTCCAAGAAAGTAACTCGCTCCTTTCGTTGTATTGAACAGGTCGCAAGCATTGCTTTGGAGGATCGAAGAACAGCTAATGCGATATCTTACACAATTTGTTCAATTGTTCTTTCATCACTAGAATTATGAGAATCAAATTAATATATCATAATATCATTGCTCGAAACGAGCGTGTGCGGCGATTTTTATTATCTCAAGGAGCCTTCAAGAACCACGCTACCTTCGTAGTGGAAAAAATATCTGTTGAGAATTGGTTCGAACTCAAACAACGGCGAAAAAAAATCATTACGTTACCCTGTAGCTATCCATCAACATAAACTGTGATGAAATCACGACTACGCAGTTTAAACATGTCTCCATTGAACAATCGTACCACATTTAAAAATAATAAAAGAATATCCGCCTTGTTCGATGATGCTGTAAGTTGATTGCTTATTTACGAATTCCTTAAAATAAGAAGCTCCGCGGGGGCGCCAGTTCAGCTACCATGCGTTTAAAATTTTACCTAACCCAAGAATCTAGAAAATAATTGATTGTAACAAAACCAACGTCGACTTTCTCTAAATATTTAGGAGATACTCGAGGAGGAGTTATCATCATTAACTTATTCAAGCTAAACAATACAGTCGATTTTGCAAAGTGTAAATATCAATACGGGAAGTGTAATTACACAATTTTTTTTTTCTGGGAAGCTGCTATCTCGCAAAATCGTATGTAATTTGCTGGGAGTATTATAATTACATTTTTATAAATAGATATTACCGATTTGGAAGTGATGCGTTGTTTGGCAAATATTTGTTGTAGGTGTAGAAATTATTATTATGCTGAAATATGACGCTAAACGTGTGGACATAATTGCATCAGATGATTAATATTGATAGACGGGAGTATTTTATACTCACACAATATACACACATGTACTAATAAAAAAATATATAAGTACATATTTACTTTTTAAAGATATATATACATTAGCTGAATGTAAAGTAAATATATGAAGAATTTTTGCCGAATATGACAAGGTAAAAGGAAAAATTTGGAGTCTTAGATGTCTCCGAGCAAATGTTTCCCGCAAATTCCGCCGCATTCCTCGCGTTCCCAGTCACACACGGAAATAATCCGTTTTGCGCCACCTAAGTTTTATGAATTTTTTATGTTAATCAATGTTGATCAAAATTGTGTAAATGTTAGAAAGATTAATGTTAATAATAATAACATTTAACACCAAAAATGATAGATTAAAACGATGGTGAATACATAATAAGTACGTATACTTAGAAATAAAACCCACGTGATCTCTGACGTAACAAGGTCTAAATAATACGTTAGCAACATTTCTTACATTTCGTTAATTAAAAGCTCTATTAAGAATGGTGCCACCAGAGCACTCCAGAGCATGATGCCTTTAATTTAAAGGCACATTACACAAGCTGCCAATGGGAATTAGAATTATTCCCTTTAAAGTTGTATCGGCCAGTTCACTGAGGCTTTCCCTGACTTTGATATAAGCTACGATGCACTGATACACCGCAGACATGTCATAATTCATGGATTTGATGAAAAACAATGTATTTGGTATTAGCAGATCTACAAAATTAAGCGAAGATGTGTTAGATGATATTCGGGAACAAGTAGAATGTTTCAATGTTAATAAATCGTTACTATTTCTGCTTTCTTTTAGGCCTTTCTGTACGAACTTGTCACAAAGCACTTACTGGATAGCTTGATATGCAGCCTTATAAATTGAGAAGAAGATGGGTAACATTTTACCAGTGGTTCAATGAGCCTTTAAATAATAATAACGTTGTCGACTTGACATTCTTTAGTGACGAAGCTTTATTCCATTTATCTGGTTACATTAATTCACAGAACTACAGAACTTGGGCTACTGATAATCCTGATGAATTTGTCGAAGCCAATTTACATCCTATAAAGGTAGGAATTTGGATAGCGATGCCTAGGCGAAGAATTACTGGAGCAATACTCTTCGACACCGAGCCATATTAAATGAATTTGTGCCTCAACTGCACGATGATGAATTACAACAAGGTTATTTTCAACAAGACAATGCCCCAGCACATAATGCTAGAAATACTAAGGAACATCTAAGAAAATTGTTCGACAATAGGCTGATAATTATTTGTTTGGTAACTTCAGAAATAAACTGTTGAGACATCGATTAGATAATGTAGAGGAGCTGCCAGCAGCTATATGACAAGAAATTAATAACATCGCTATGTATTTGAAAATTTAAACCAAAAATAATATTTGTTTAGAGAATCAATATTTATTATTTTTGAAGTTTTTCCCAAAATTTCGTCAAACAAGGGTGGGTTCTAGATTTACAAGTTTTATTAATTTTAATGTTAAAGCATTTGCTATAAAAGTCGTTTTCTAAGATTAGATTCTTCGTCAAGAATATTAATCATTGAAAAATTTAATTTGTGACCAGTACTTGTACATACAGTCTGATAAACCAATACACACACAAAGAAAAAAAGCTCTCGAATCAAACAAAAATTATTTAACTCAACAAAGGACTATTTGAATGAAACAATATTTTTTTAATTTTTTCCAACAATTACTTACTCGGCAACATTAAACTTTATAGCGTTGAAACTTAGCAAACTTGCATATTATATATAGGAGCTACTTGAGAAAAAAATTAGCCAAATCTATACAGAGGGTTACTTCCAACAAGACACATAAAGCTAGAAATACTAAGGAACATCTAAGAGAATTGTTCGACAATAGGCTGATAAGCAAAGCCTTATGGCCACCGCGCTCTCCAGATCTTACACCGTTGGATTTTTATTTATTTGGTAATTCCAAAAATAAACTGTTGAGACATCGATTAGATGATGTAGAGGAGCTGCCAGCAGCTATATGACAAGAAATTAATAACATCGTTGTGTATTTGAAAATTTAAAACAAAAATAATTATTTGTTTAGAGAATAATGGAAATTATCAATATTTATTATTTTTTGTTTTTCCCAAAATTTCGCCAAACAAGGGTCGGTTCTAGATTCACAAGTTTTATTAATTCTAATGTTAAAGCATTTGCGATAAAAGTCGTTTTCTATTAGATTCTTCATCAAGAATATTAATCATTGAAAAATTTAATTTGTGACCAGCACCTGTACAGTCTGATAAACCAATACACAGACAAAGAAAAAAAAGCTCTTGAATCAAACGAAAATTATTTATTTAACTCAACAAAGGACTATTTGAATGAAACCACATTTTTTAATTTTTTTTATTATTTTTACTTATTTTTATTTTTATTATTTTATACAACAATTACTTACTCGGCAACATTAAACTTTATAGCATTGAAACTTAGCAAACTTGCATATTATATATAAAGCTACTTGAGAAAAGAAAATTAGCCAAATCTATGCAGAGGGCGATTCTTGTCTTAATTTTTTTTCATTAAAAACTCCTGCTGCAACATTACACCTATTGCTTGACACCATAAATGTTGTTAAAATAGATCTATCAAAGTCGCAGTGATTTAAGACCTTTGTGCCATAGCCCAATGACTCTAACACCATAAATGAGGATAATTTCCCTATAAAAACCGCAGCTTCTTCTCAAAGTGTACGTTTACGAATTGAACCTTCTTTCTCAAAATTGTCTTCCATTCGTCAAAGTAAAATACACCAATAAATTCGATAAATATAAATCTAGAGCGGACAACTGAACAAAGGTCAAAACAACCTCAGGAAACTACCCGCCATATGCAGACAAACATGTGTATATATGTCATGCCATAACGTTTATTATATTTCAGGACGGTTCGAAGAGCGAACATTATTCGTTTTCTATTAGTCTATAGCGAGCGTCCCCTAGCGGGCACGACGCACTCGTGTTGTCTGTTGCCAGATGTCAACGCTGGCGAGAGCTAGAAGCCCGCCAAACGCTTTTATTCCGCGTCTCCCTTTTTAGAACGTCGCCTATACGGAACGTAAGCTCCCTCTCTCCCTTTCTATCGTTCGCTCGTATTTCTCTTCCACAAACAGGAGCTATATACGAAGATTTATAAAAGCCTATATACGACGACTACGGCTGCTATTCTACTACCACTACTTCTTTGACGGCGGGTGAGGAGTGACTTTCTGAATCGATGTGGAATAAGTGGGTATTATTTTGTCGAATTTCCTTCCACACTCTCTCCGTCTATGTTTTATCGCCTTTAACGCGGCGTCTAGCGGTTAATTTTAGGGCGCTTTTTTGTGTTTCTGTCGGTTGTATGTAGTGTTTCGTCCTTTTTTTCGTTTGCGAGTTCGTTTCTTTTGTAAAACGCGTACGTTTTCGGATGTAAAATGTAAAATGCATTAGTTGTTTGCTGGTTTTCATTCGATTTCGACAAAAGTTTAAGGCTTGTTGAAACGAAATAGCCTAGACCTGTTAATATTAATCTTGAAGCTTTAATAAGAATGTTTTCCATACAAAATGGTCACAAATCTTAAAATGATGACGTACGAGGTGGTACCCGAAAGATTCGGAAATGTAGCTGTAAATAAAATTGAAGAATACCAGAATTTTAGTGGCGTCCGTCAAAGTGGTTCGCTTTGGGGGTGCAATACCTATTCTAGTTATGGCTAAAGAGATGCGGACTAACCATGGCAAAACCCAGCCAAATTATGTTACTTAGTACACAAAACAGGATCCTTCTAAACGCTATAGAGAAACCAGAGACTCCAGATCTAGATCAGGAAGGAAACAGCGAACTACGGCAAGAGCAGATCACGTTTAGCACGAATAGCTTTGGAGGACCGACGAAAACCATCGAAAAAGCTAAATAGTGAGCTATGGACGTAATGCAGGGTTTCCCTGATCCCAAGCGCGGTAAAAAGATGCCTTTTGGGCGACTAAAGGCGCAGTTTGTACGACGAACGCCTAGAGAAGAATATCGCCCGAAATGTATCTGACGATAAGAGACGATGGCGTGGCGTGGCATGTTGGTGTAAGGCATTGCTGAAATCCTTCTGTGTGAATAGCATCCACACTAAGATAGTTTAAGGATGGTAATGTTCAATACTTTTAACAACAGGATAATGATCCTTGTCACCTTTCGAGGGGGAGAATGTGTTGCTTCCGTGAAAATTGGGACTGTCCAACTGGCCGACTCAGTTTCCTGACTCATCACAAAATTTCTGGTGAATACTGAAAGAATCTGCGAGAAAGATAGAGCGTAAAGAAGTAAAATTATTAATTATTGGAGCTCTTTAAAGAGTGAAATCAAAATGATGAAAAAAAAAAAGAAATCTTGAAATTGCATCATTTTACGTGTTTAATACATAAAATGACGATATATCGTCCAGTTTTTTGATAATTGTACATGGTTGTTTACGAAAAAACGCTGTTAGCTAATATTCTAATCGGCCAAAATCGGTTTGCTAAAGACATCTCTCAATATAACCATCTTCATTTTCCCCCAACGAACATACAAAGATCACATGTCCATCCTAACATCTTTGATGTTTGTTTACCAAACGTCAAATAAAGAAACCACGCTCAAAAACAATGTAAAATCTTCAATTACAATTACGAAAAAACGCTCAAAGCCCAAGATAGATGTAAGACACCATTTACAACACGTCGTTCCGCATACAATACGGTCTTAATTTGGAAATCATTCTCCGTTGTCGTTCCTCCTATGCTTCCCTCCTCGATCCAGGCATCGTAATACCTCTCTCAACGACCGATGCGGCGGTGAACAGATAGTAAAAGGTAGACGAGAGATAATACAATGGTGCGAGCGAAACGGGGATAAACACCGAGGGTTCGTCCGCAACGTGCTGCCGACCGAAATGGCCGATTAATAACGGGCGTCCTCGTCGGGGTCGTGCTCCGAAACTTCCGATTATGTGGCAGCGTAGCGGTACGAAGTAGTAGAGTAAGTTGAGTACCAGATCGAAACGGGGATTCTCGTTTTAGGGTTGCAAATTGCCCTTGAATCGCTAGTTGGTAGCGACTCACGGTGTACGCCGTTTTCTTCTCCATTCTTCGCCGGATATTCGCAGGATCATTACTTTTTTCGTAAGACCGTACGAGGGTTCTATTGAAACAACAAGTCTTCAAATCCTCGGGAAGGTTGATTTCTATTATTTTAAATTCCTTTACTTCGATAAACTTAGAAATGTACTTAGATAAATTGTTTAAAAATTACGACGATTTGTGCGTTGGCCACTGGAAACTGCGTATGGTGCTTATACAATTTGACAATAAAGAGAATCCGCTAAAGAATTGTCCCATGAGATTGTAAAATAGATAGAAAGCTGCTGTGCGGGTTTTACAACTGTTGATTCATTCAATTTGCCATCTACAAAAAAGGCAAGGTCCTTTTACATTAAATTATGACTGGTGATGAATTGGATGTTACCACCAACAATGAAAATCAAACCACAAGGTACGCAATAGAAACTTGCGGAAAAATCTTGATATTTGTACAGAAATTGGTTACAGCCTACGGAAACAATAGATGGCTACCATCTTCTCACCACAAATCCATGTTAAGATAATTTTTTGTAGATAATGTATATAATTATCCCATAAAAAACTAATTTTGTGTAGTTTTAGCTAGATTTTCTTCAAAGGAATGGGATAAAATACCATCAAAAATAAGTTGGGCTAAGAAATAGATCGCTTTTTATTAAAAGCCAAAAATGACGGAATTTTTAGAGACTTGAACGTTTTAATCTTTCTCGGACCAAGCAGGGTGTAGCCGGTTTCTGGTTGTTGCTTATGAGGCGAGTTTACACCCCGCATGACTGTCTACGTGACAAATGGTAAGCTGTCCGGAGAGAGGTTAAAGGTTCTAATTTGATAACATTTTTCGCACATGTATTTTCGCTGCATCTATAGTAATAAAGTAGATATAATTGTGTAAATTGTAGCCATGGCGCCGACATCGAAAGGAGTTGGCGTTAAAGCAAAAGTTATCCACAGCAAAGGCAGAAAAATCGTTGCCAAAATTTTGAAATTTATTAAACAAGAAGGAGAAGACGATTCCCTTGAAACAAGGCCAGATCACGTGCTGCGATAGCTATATCTGAAAATACATATAGCAGTATCGGGATAGAGCGTGAGGACAGTGGACCATGGGAAAAACACCTACGATGTTGCCATGTATTTTTATTTAAAAAATCTTTGCGATAATTGTTTTACTCTGTGCTGCACTTTGATACAGCACCCACGTATGTATAAGCTGTGGATATTGCAAAATATATAACGGATTCAAGGATTTAATTCAAAAAGGGAAAATCCTTCGTTTCCTGGGTTTTAAGGAAAAATGTACAAGTCTTTGTTTATCTTTTTAATTTTACAAATAACATTAAAATTATAATAAAATCCTATTTTTATCGTAGTTAATTTTTACTGTATGACTTTGTTCAGTAACTTTAGATTAAGATAATTTTTAAATTTGTGAAAGAACTGATTCAAAACCCCGCAATTCACTTTCAGAGAAAGGTTGGTCAAACTATTTGATTTAAATTCTTTTCAAAGCCGTTGGTCTTTTGAATAAATTCCAGAATTTGGATTATTATCATCTGTTCAAAGTCTACGGTTTGAGGATATTTAATACCATTAATTGTAATTGTGTTCATTCGAAAACAAAATTCGACGAAAGAATAATCGATTTTCAATAATTTTTTTGCCGATTCACAGACAACATAGCATGCGGTGTTATTTTGAGGTTTCAAGCTTCGATTAAATGCAAGTTTTCCTTACAATTTTTTTTTATAAAAACCTTGCTCACGCCCAAAACCTGAAGCCTCTCTTCATAAAAATAATCTAAACTGTTCTTCCACTCATGCCGTAGCCAGAATTGTTGCTACGTATTATATTACCTTCTGATTTTATTTTCTTTTATTTATTCGAAGACTACCCAACAGGACTCAGATGTCTTAACAGCGATTCAATATAATTCAATTCAAATGTTAATTTAAATTAAAATATAATACCGAAATAAGATACTTTAACAACAGAACGAAGCGCCTGACTACTCAAACAATACCCTTGTACAGTGTAGGCGCGGCTACAAGTGAAAGAAAGTTACACACAGTTATCGGTAAAAAGAATTAAATTGTTGTCAGACAAAAATCTGTTCCAAGTCATGTCTGAATCTCCACAATTAGATATTAAGAAAATACAAGAAAATTTGTATCGAGAAACCTTTTTTTACATGATTGACAAAAATTAAGAAGAGCAGAGGGCCGACATGTGAACCTTGTAGCACTCTAGACCAAGCTGAATGCAGACAAGAATTAAAATGAACAAGTATATACAGCCTTAAATAAGAATTAAACCAATATAGAAGACTTTTATGTACACTCCCGCAATTAAATTTTAACAGAAGAAGACCTTATCAGATGCCTTTGCGATGTCGGTGTAACACGGCAGCCATTAGTGTACTACGAGTACACAGACTGAAAAGCACCGAGAAAAATCCACGTTGCTCCTTAATCATCAAATTCCTTTTAAATGTTGCAATAAAGAAAAAAATTACATATCCAGAACCAGATGAAACCATATGAACCATATGAAACGGAAACTTTAACCTCGCAGCAACTTTGCCAATTGTATAATTTATACATTGTTCTATTTCAATTTCCATCATCTGCATTTACAAGAAAATATATACATTCATAAACCGCAAGGCAATCGCTCAAATCCTACGATTAAGGCTTTTTGCAGAAGTTGTACTATTTCTACAACGTGTAATAGATTTTCTTTCTCACATAACATGACCAATTACATAAGAAGAAGGGCACAAATCGGGAAATAATGCCACGCTTTATATAGTTTATTTGATTTATTACAGTTCAGACTTGCATATTCATGTCCATTGGTAAACCGCAAGCTTTCTTTTGTTAAATATAATTTGTATTGAATGTGTTTCTTTGAGCCTCGCTTGGATACGATACGTTGGGTACTTATTAGAATCTACATAGTAACAAATAATAATGTGGAATTTTAAATATTTCAATTGTATAGAGAGAGAAGAGTGCATTAATGGGATTTTATAGCACAAATATAAGCTTGCAACCTCCTTCATCTCAGAAAACAAAGTATTTAAATAATTAAACTTTGATAATTAATTGCTTAAAAAACAATTCCAATTGCACACAAACAATCTCGAAACTCGAAACGGAACATTACACATTAAAAGAATAATTCAACTTTATCACGACCATTTATTACCAAACATAAAATTCAATAAAAAAAAAACGTCTTTCTTTTTTTACAAAACCAGTGTATGTATAATATAATGCAACACGTACATTTATATATATGTATATATATAAAAAAAGAACAGGGCGATGACGTCATTTCTCATTGTTATTTTCGAACGACGCAAATCTATATGCAATGTATTTTTTATTTATAGCGTGTGATATAGTATTAAATTATCTGCAATTATGCTAAACAATACGTGTTGTATTATAGTTCTCTATGACAATTTCACCATACAATGCACAGGAAGTAGAGAGCAGAAATTAAACATATACACAGATACACGTATAATACGTTTTGTTGCGAACTGGTTGTTTTACAAGATAAAATTTGTAATGCGTCGAGTAAGGTCGTTATTATTTACGAATGAAAAATACCGCCAATTATATGATTTTTTTTAACGAACACGGTGTACGAGAGTTAATTTTAATTTGTACCACCATATCAATTACCATCTGTTAACATCTTTCCTTTGTTGCGGCAACGTATTACGAATAAAGAAAGTAGTGGGACGAATTAAATAAATAAATACGTGAAAAATAAAATAAAACAAAGTATTGTTAACAAACATATTGTTTTTGTTTAAAACTTTCAATTTTTCCGTTACCCAACGAGGTGAGTAGCATTTTCAACCATCATTAACAATATCAATAATAAGACAATAAAACAATTTAGAGTTGTATATAATATTCTATCGCTATTGGAGGATAATAGCAGGATGTAGTAACAAGTCGAAGGATGCAGAATACAATAAGCGAATGTGTATTTATTGATGATATTTAACAATGAAGTAATGTTACAGCATAATGTAAATATTTGCATAATAGCTCTAATCGAGGCAGGAAAAGAAGTACAAAAAGGACTTTTTGTTAGCTTAGGAACATGACAATAAAATAATTTAGAGTTGTATATAATATTCTGTCGCTATTGGAGGATAATAGCAGGATGTAGTAACAAGTCGAAGGATGCAGAATACAATACGCGAATGTGTATTTATTGATGATATTTAACAACGAAGTAATGTTACAGCATAATGTAAATATTTGCACAAAAGCTCTAATCGAGGCAGGAAAAGAAGCACAAAAAGGACGACTTTTTGATAGCTAAGGAACATTTTAAACAGAAATTAATCATGGACTGAGCGCCACCGCAAAACTGCACCATTAGTGTAAAAGATGGATTTATAAATAAAAAAAGATTAGCAAAAAGATAAAACAGGCAATTTACTACATTTTCTCACTTCATTCTACGTAAGTAAATCCTGGGTTACCACAAAGAAATAGCAACAGCCCCACCACAAAGGGCACAAATAACATATTTATGAAGAATGGTAAAATTAAATTAATGGATAAAAATAAGGAATGAAAGAATTAGAAGAATTAAAATGGTGAAAGTGTAGGAAGATAGGTATAATAAAAAGAGAAGACCGAAGAAAACGTAGGATGGAAGGGAAAATAAAGCATTAAAGAAAAGAGAGCTAACATGGAGGAAAATTGAAGCACTATCACAAAGCAGAAAAAACTGGAAAATGTATAAATTGCACAATAACCAAAAGAGAAAGACAAACTCAACTTCAAACGTGCTTTTTTAAGAAAGTACCGTTTTGAAAAAAAAAAAAAACAAGTAGACTTCTTCACAATTTTATTTTTACATGAAAACCTGTACCTTAAACTACTTTTCTACCAATTTCTACCAATATTAAGGCATTTATCGTATCGTACAATCAGCTTTTGAATTCCATCTGCATAGAAGTTTGAGGTCTGATTTCACTCACTGCAGCGCGGCCGTTTTGACCTCATCATCGTTGTCGTGGCGCTGACCATTCAGATGCTTCTTCCAATGGAGGAACATGTGGTAGTCCTGGGGCTAAATCGGGACCATATGGAAGATGCACAAGTTGTTCCCAGTGAAATGATGCGATGAGATATTGAGTTTGATTAGTCCTGTGTGGATGGGCAATGTCATAAAGCAAAACCATCCCCTTACGCAGCATGCCACATGTTTTGTATTGCACGGTGCAGTTTTCTGAAGATCTCACGATACGTCGTAGATTTTACTGTGCCACCATGGGGGGAAAAATACACAAGCAACCTCCACCGCCTGCTGTCCCAAAACACCCCAACCTGGAATTGTTTAGCCACCCATCTTTCGTCGCCTCTGACAATTTGGCTTAAAAAAATCGTCACCTTCCACGCTATACCGCTCTAGGAAAACCAACAGCGCTGGCCAAACGTTTGGTTTTGTGCATCTCTATCAGCACTTCCGATATCCAGCGCGAGCTCAGTACTTAAGCGTTCGGTCACAATTGCATAGAGAACACTTCTTGATACTTGAGGAAATTCATCAGATAACGACGAAATCATTCTCTTTCACTCTTTCGTCAAGTTTCTGCTCCAAATATTCAGTAATGACGGAAGATCGGCCACATCGCGTGGTCATCTTTAAAAGCTACAGCCCATTTCCGTAGCGTTCCATCGGTCACAAAGTTTTCTCCATGCACCTCACTGATCTGACGATGAACTTCAGCCGCTTTCACGCCTTTGGCACTAAGGAAACGAATCACAGCGCGTATTTCACAGTCGGCGGGATTCTCAATCGACAGAGACACTTTAAATCCTCACAAACAAATGTAAACACGGTCGAATGTGTCCGTAATGGCATCTGTTGCAGCGGCCGAATTTCAAACCAGTACTTAGAAAACACGTCTCGTATTGCACAGAATATTTTTAAAAAACCAAGATTACAATTGAAAAAGGCAGAAAATTTCAAGTTAAAAAAAGAGCAACGAACATAAAGCTTTCTCTTATTTCAATTGTTAATGCTTCAACACTATTGAAGCAACTGTGCATTTACCATTAAAAGACATTTCCCAACCGTGCCTCAGCAACTACAATATGTATACATGAAAACCTAGCAGCAATCACTATGATTTCATCGTTACCTACATATTTACAAGCAAAAAATTTCTAAATACGAAAACGATTATGCGACGTCTGAAAAGACCAATAATACTTTCGCAACGAAGATCGGCAATACTTGCCTTCTAATTAGCCAACGCAATTCCCCTTATTGGACGCAGTATTAATTTGCATTTCATTTCTTTTACGGGGAGACATATCCAATAGATCTACGTAAAGATAAGTAATTTCTGCAAACGCGCTTTATACAAATCGCCGTCAAAAATGTCAAATTATATCACCAAGGGCCCGAATTGATTACCGGTATTAGCCTATTAATGGGCTGCGTATATGCGCCGGAGTTAATTGAATTGATGTATCGGACCCGAGCCGGAGAGACAGCCAGAGAGGAAGTAATAACGGACGTTATTAGTTTACTAAATACGACACATGTCTGAATTGTTGAATTAATACTCAATTAGTTACAAATTATTAAGAAACGAAAGGCTCGTTCGTGATTCGAAGCCGCGCTAAAGCACGTATTAAGTTGAAGAGATGCGATCGTTACGTTACAAGTAATTTATTACACTTTACCGGGCATTCATTTCGTGGAAACGGGAGAAAAAGGAAAGAAAAAAGACGCTAATGTGGAGCCTTGCGGAAGTATCATAATGATCCATGCGCGATTAAATCGTTACTAATTCAATTAAAACGCATATATATGGACGCGTTGAATCGTCGAAATTAATTAATTAAAATCAATTAAATTTATACATTTATCATTATCATGTACGATTAACTTTTTGTATTGAAGCTAATTAAGTATACAGCGATGATCAAAAGGTTGAATGTTAACGTGTTTATTGGTGAATTTCTACTGCCGTGTCTTTTTGGATTTTTCAGAAGTATGTATACAAGGTGAGTCACAAACATCGACTCGGAAGATTATATCTTAGCGAATGGAGATTTTCCAAAACAATTGTTTTCTATTCATGACAATACCTTTGGTACTTATCTTAGTGTCATTTTTTTGTAATTTTTGTTTTGTTTTATTGCTCTGGTCAAAAGTGTTCTTCGTGGCACGTGTTCCCCCGTAATTTATGTTGGTCTCCCTTCTTTTGTTTTTGCTCTCGTTGGTATAAATTGATGAAAAGAAGTTCTTTCCTTAAGTTGAGTGAGGAGTACATCTTGATGCTTCGCCAAATTGAACTTGCTGCGAATGTGAGTCCGAATTTGCTCAAGTTGATGGTTAGAAGGCGGCGTATTTTCCTTGCGAGCACCGACAGGCTCTAGACGAAGTGGAATATTTGGCAGAATAGACGGTAGCGAGTGGTATAAAACACCCTGTAGGTTTCAACATAGTTCTAAACCATGTTCGCTGATAACAAGAGGAAAACTCCGTTCACAAAGGAACAACCTTCCGAGCCGGAGGAAATAACTCATCCTGTATATTATATAATTTATATATAATTTAAATATGTAAAATCGTTTACATAAAAGAACAGCTTAGTTACAAATACAATTGTCGAAGTCGTAAGCGTATGTATAATAATTAGTAATAAAACAACTGAAATAAATAAATTTAAAATTTAAAAATATTCTTACAATGGAAGCGCATTTTAAATAAAATGAATTCAACTAATTTTTTTCTTGTTACGTATATGACATATGTACGTGTACGTACCTGACAATTTGACCCTAAGATCATAACTTTGAAGACAATAGACAATAATAAGAAGTAAATGCATTTTTTCTACGTAATAAATTATAATTGCGGTGTTATTTGTATTGTGCAAGTCACGTAATTGTAAATAAATGTTGGGATTTTGTGACACTAAATGCAAAGAAAAAATTGTAAAGTTTTAGAACAATATTGAATTATTCATTTTGAAAATTATTCGAGGATGTAATAAAAATGTCAACATACCAAACTATTCTGCTGATTTTTACGTTTAAATTTAATTGTATATAGTCATAAAACTGAATTAAACTGCAAATAGATTTAATGTCCTGTTTTACGTTGCAAAAAGAACAGCGCATCGGTCCACAATTACATAATTACGATACCCTAACTATCAATACGTATAGTAGATTTTAATAGATGGAAATTAGCGACATTATAATCCGAGGAAGTTGACGAATGTTTTGCTAGAATCAACCGTATCTGTTAATTTAAAAAAAAATAATTTGAAAAAATAATCTTGACGTATAAGACCATGTTTTTTTTTAATGCAGATTTCTTTCGATAAATTCTCCGACAGCTGACACACTGACCGTCCACTCTCAACTATGAACACAGCATCCGGCTAGCTGTACTTGCACCATTCAATACTCCTTCGACTTAACAAGGCGTGCTAAACAAAATGAAATTTTCCAGTGCCGTAGATGCGCGTTACGTCACACATGAAATTATATTTTATTTACTAAAATTAAATTAATAGGAAGTTACGTTAAGCCTATTTATTAATATTAATTAGCACATATTCTATTTTTTTTTTTTCTCTTTAAAATGATTCCTTTCATTTGTAAGAACATCTTTAAGTACAGAGAAAAAATAAAGTTAAAAAATACAGTTTTCAATACACGCTACATTTTCGTTACAAGATGTTTACACTCTTAAAAGAAGAAAATTCTTCCACCTTAAAAATTATCCTAAAAGCTGGAAATTTTATTTGAATATTTTTATTACAGCCGAAGAGTCTCTTGAAAGACAAGTAAACGAAAACGTAATTTATCGCTGTGACGTTATTGCTAGTAATGTTCCTAAGTTACGCTAGTAAAATCACTAAACTTTTTTTTGAGTGCAGAGCGGGGTTAAGAACACATGCGTAAAATTTTTACTCAGTAGGATATCAAAATTATTGCATAGTCTTGTGTATTCTTCAGCCTATTTCGGATATTATTTAAAGCCTCAATTCCCTCCTTTAATTTCATGGTTTTCGTACAAATCTGCTGAATCTTCATTGATAAACTTGAAATTAATTTGTAAAGATGGATCCTGCAAAACGGTTTTACATTTAGTCGTATGTACAATGCGTATTCACATACGACGTACAATCTACGGTGGTATCTCCAACTTTCTCCATGTTATTAAAATAAGATAAATATTAAGTCTGTAATTACTTGCTCAAGAACCTTACTTGATGTTAAATATGCTAAAGCGTTCGTTTGTTTCCTTCAAACCGATCCAAAACTAATTCTTAAAATAAATTCTGACGATGCCTATAAATGAATAGAAATAAATATCGTATTGCAAGCAAGCAACCTTTTGGATTTAATGTTAACAAAATGAGTGTCGGGGACAAATTAATAAATAAATAGGCAGATAGTTGCATGCAAGAGATTCCTTAACAGAGCAGTGATGTATGTCCATGTTCGATAAAGGAAATAGTCGATACGCTCCTCTATATATTTTTTCAACCCGTTCAAGTTTATTATGCCCTTCGGGAAATAATCTGTAAATTTATAACGGGGAAAAACGAGACGCTACTGTGTGGTGGTGGCAAGGTTATTTCTATGAATAAAATCGACGTTAAGGTGGCTTCGCCGCAGTAAGCATTTTTCAATCGGAGAGAAAATATAATTTTATACAAGAAATAATCCTTTTACATTTACAAAAAAAAAAAAACATCTTTGTAATGCAGATGTCCCGATTAAATGAACTTTGCCGTAAACAAGCTAAAATGTATCTGCTATTATTATTAACAGAGGAAAATAAATTCAATATGGACAAAGTAAATAAACAATTGAATAACTAACTAATAGATCAGCAACAAATGAATAGTAATAATTAAAAAATCGCTGTTGATCCTAATACATCATTTAGAAAAGCACAGTCAGGGAACTAGGCAGATGTTAAAAAGAACAAAAGCACCATTATACAAATATTTTAGGCGGAATTTTATGCTTTATCGGCACAGAAATATTTTAGCGGTTTCATTTTAAAAGCAATCTAAGTTAACTCAGAAATGCCAATGGCAATTCTTTTTTTATAACACTGTTTATAATCAGCCAACTACGCACTATAACATTGGTAATTTAACTTTGAACAAGCTCTAGATTGCACACGTGGGGAAACAAATTATGGGACTAAGAAAGAATATTCTATTCTTGGAATAAATATGTATCCATAACTTCTAATTTATCATCAAAACTGCATTTATACACTTATGGAAAGGCAAGGAGATTAATCGTTGGTGTTGATACGGGCACCAGGTGCTAAGCGCTCGCCTGTCTCTGTTGTTTAAAATTAGATTAAGGCATAAGATATCCGTTGAATTTATATGTAAATAACAATTATTTTGAAATGAAAAAAAAATTGTTGACAAAGTAGGAGTTCTCCGTATCGAAGGACATCTTTGATCTAATTGATGGTGAACACTGGCGTCAGAAGATTCATCGAACATGTAACAAATTTGCCTCAGCCCATGTGCATGCCCCCGTTTTCTACCTGCTAGCAGATCCGTAAGTCTGCTGAACGTGGCGATAATTATTAGCTAGCATAATTATATAGTTGCACCGAAAGATTGACATCTTTCCTATCTACGATTAAATACAAGTTGTTTTATTTCGATTATGCTGTTTTATGTACTTTGAATTTAGAACATTTTGAAAATTTAGTTGTACTACAAGCGACAGCGCATTTTCAAAGCTTCTTCTTTGACAAAGCATCAATAAAATAAATGAAGCCAATACTGCGAGTTGAAGTGAGTCTCCGTTTTTAATTGATTTTATACCAAAAAGCGGTTGGTTTAGCCGAAATGTTCATCCGAAACGCAGGTACCAAGTTTCCCCTGATTTTTCCCAACAATGTAAAGGAATAAATTATCTCCCTTATAGCTTTAGATATAAATGTCTATTAAGCGGGAGTAACCACTTCATAAATCCAGCAAACAAGCCAGTTGCATACTTTGTTACTAATTTGTTAGCCAAGAAATGATTTTGTTTCTCCAACCTTTTTCGAGAAATTAGCTTAATACAGGCACTCGCTGTAACCTTTGACTCACTGCAGATATCAACACGAACTTTGTTGCTAAGAGCTAGGCTAGCTTAATATTAAACTAGCGTCGCTACTCGCTGTAAAGAGCTACGAGACTCGTAGCGCAAGCATACGCGAAATGTTCACATTTAATTTATAAAATCGCTTGTTTTTTCTACGATTGGTTACGAAATAGGTATAATTGAGTATAATAAATAGAAGCAGGTATATAAGGGTACGTTAGATGCACTTTGCTTCGAGAAGGATAGAAAAAATAGTAGCATTGACACAAAATACAAAGCTTGAACTCATTCAACTCTTTTTTTTTTAATAAAAAAGAAATCAAGAAACATCATCAAAACACAAAATACAATAAACAAAATAAATAAACGTGAATTATAACCAAATAAATAAACGTAAAATACAAAGAAAGAACAGTAACCAAAGTAATAATACGTGGTTATACTTTATATCAATTCTTTATTTATTCCAACAAAATACAATTATAATAGTTACTCTCTAACCTCTTACATTAACAAAATATAAAGAAAGTTTACAATAGATCTTACTTATTTTTGCTCTAGAAACAAAGTTTTCTAATAAGGCAATAATTTGTTCCTTTTATCAGTTTCTTGCTCTTTAATTAATTCGAAACTTCAAGCATTGCCTTGGCTACATTAGCCTTTACTAGATCTTTTTTAACAATTGCTTGTTTCAATCCGTTATTTGCTTCATCTACAATCTTATTGTACATCTTTCCTTGCAGTTGCATCTTTCACTATTTTCGCTTAATACAATATTTCCTCTCATATCTTATAAATTCTCTTGTTCTTTCTTCGCCTTTTTATTTTACCAAAAAACTTGAATTGCTTGATTTTCATCGTATTTTGGTAAATCTTTATCAATTGATAAACTTGCTGTTAGAGTGTAATTGGAGAATGTGCTTGGGCCCGAGAAAATGAACCTTTACGTACTCAAATTAAAATGTTCTTTCACATAAAATCTGTACCGAGTTCGAACCCTGAAAATATATTAATGTCGTCTTATTCACTTGTATGTTTGAATTTAAAAAGTATAATTAAAAATTGAAAATGGATTATTTACAAATTTGTTCCTGGTTCACGGATAAAAATAAAAGGTACATTTATTTATCGCCAAAGATAAAAATAGGAAATACTTAATAATGCTTCTTTAAAATCAATCAATTCAATACAAATATACGATATTTTTAAATGCATATTAGATTTTTTTTTAATAAAAATATGGGGTTCTAAAATTATGACCGGCATATTTTTGTTTCAAGAAAATATTTTACTGAAGTCAAGTAAATATTTTCTTGGGTCTACGTAAAACAGAACTTTCCTTGAATCCAAACAAACTTGCTTAATTCAAGCGTATTCTCCTCAGCCCTCAATAATGGATTTTGTTATTAGATCAATAAAAATTATTTCTAGACGTCCTGATTTCTTTTTATTCTCTACTGGAACATAGTTTAAGACCTTTATTTGACTTCCATCCACATCTAAAATTATTAGTTCTAGATAATATCCTTATCTTATCCTAATTGACCGCTAATTAAACAAACTTAATGCGTTTCCAAGATTTCTAAATTAGGGGGAAAAAATAATATCCTATATATCGTTACGGAGCCGTGTCGTTTTTATATTTAAATGTAAGTATTTGCTTCGGAGTTGCGACCTCTAATAGCCGCGTAAGCAACGAGTTCCTAGAATTCGAATGCAATAAAAGAGATTATATTTCACTTCGTTTAATTTGAGACTTCCTCTTCTTATTTCGAATGAGTTATCAAATTTCTGTAACAGGATATTTATTAAAATAATAAATAAAACGTTAGGAACGGGCGAGGTTTCGCCGCATATAGCGGAGATCGCCGAATGCCGTTCGACGCGACGGAACGGTCCCGGCCATCGTAAAAAGCATCTCGTACGCGTCACTTTTCGATTTTATTGACTCGTAATACCTGCTTAGCGGTGTCGTCCGACTTATAATATCCTGCTATAAAGGACTGTAGATAGTTTTGGAGATGTGTTTCGGATGCGCTTGTTCGTATGCGAGTAGCCGCGATTTTATTGCCTTTATGGTGTTTATTTAAAATAAGTTGGACGATTATTTATCTATTAAAGGCGATTTGGAATATAAACATTTTAGGATGTCGAATGGAATTATTAAAAAGTTGATTGGTTTTCTTACTTCTTTGAAATCATACATGGGCAAGCTTTTTCAATTCTGAGCTTTCAACGAGCTACAGCCAAACTGGTGCAATGTTGTAGAATTTGAAATTGTTTGATAAATAAACGTTAAATTTCATTTCGTACGGCTGTTTAAAATTGTAAATTACAGAATAATATTTTTCCAAATTAAAAAAAAGAAACCCCCTCAAAATCTGACGTTTGCGCGCCCTCCCTATGTTAGCGCGTCACGTAACAAAATCCAGCGTTCTTTTCAATTTTGATGATTGAATGATTTACACAATAAAATCTCGTGCCAAGAAAAAGAGGAGCTGCACGGCTATAAAAGCCGCTGAAAGATTAAAAATGGAATGAAAAAAGAGGATAGATTGCCAGATCAAATTTATATAGCACCAGATACTTGAACACTCTTTTATTTTCAACAAAAGTGGATATTGTATACCAGAGGTGGGAAACCTGCCGCTTACAGACCGCATGTTTTTCTCGCACGGTCTCATCTGTAATTGTAATTTATAATTTGCATCCAAAAATAGATTTATCCATTAATTCGTGCGGCGTTTTTCACCATTCCTGCAGTTGAATGTGGCATATCATGGTAAAAAGGTTATCCATCCCTGTTCTATTAATTTGTGATAAAATAGCTTTACCTCCTTTGAGGATTTCCGGTTTATTATTATTATCTTTTTTTTGTTTTTTCCAATAAAATAACTACATATTGCGTTTCGGAAAATGTTTTTATTCCTTTTTCAAACAACACGTTACCAACGCGGTATTATTTCAAGATAACGGTAAAATGGGCATATTCCAAATTTTTTGAGTTGACTGTACAATGGCACAACAGCAAACTTGGACGATAAGCAGTAAACCTGTACGAAAGTGAGCCTTGTTTACACTGCCATCGCTTGCCAGCCGTCTAAGTATACTTTTGTCCCATCGTACGTCTTTAATGGAATAAAGTTCTTGTTCTAGGGTCGTACAAAGAAGGGCACGGTACATAAAAAAAATACATTTATTAAAAAAAGCGTACGGAAGATCAAAACTACAAACGTAGACAGCAAAATAAAATAGAAAATTGAGAGGAAAGCGAAAAACTACGGAAAAAACATGGAGACAAATAGTAAATTGCGAGAAGGGACGCATTTGTAATATTTCTCTAGTAGTGTTGACGAATTAAACCTTAATATTAGTATTTCAGTAAAAGAACGTGTGTAAGGAAAATCATCTCTGCAGAAGAAGACCCAGAAAAGTGTTAAAATTAAGATACGTTGGAGCAACCCCAGATTCCGTAAAAGAACATATCACATTAACGAAGGAATATTAATTGCGATGGGCAGCTCATGCAACCACCTCAAAACACGGAATTTCTTGGATAGTTTACAAGAAAAAAATGTCTGGGCGCAAGATGTTTATTAACCAACATCAAGCTCGTTGGGTCTATCAGCAGGATAGCGACCAAACACGTATCGCGAGAAGAGTCACAATTCGTTTAACAAAAAACTGTCTTTGCGAACTCAGTAAGTATATTGAGAGGTGTTAAGCAGGATACCTACCCATGGAGCAAGATTACTCGGGACGAAGATTAATTCTATAAATGATTTCCAACTATTCAGAAATGTTGTGCCCTTATCTTATACATTAAAGATAAAGCTATGGATGCCTCTAATTATTGTTGCTAAAATTGAGTATGGGTGTTTTCTTGGTGAAATAGATTGAATTATCATTAATTACTTGGTGATTACTAGACAAACGACTGCTCGAGTATATTTTAAATGATTTAATTTAAAAAAAATGGCAGTATACCACATACTACGTAAGAATATGGGCCACAAAAGGGTAACTAAAATTATATTTAATTTTTTGCGGAATTGTATCCAAGTTTCTCTACGAAGCTATAGTGCCAACTTAATAATTATAAAAAAATAGAGGCATTTAGGAAACAAAGAGCACAAAATTAGGAACAAACAAAGATCTTTAGTGAAAATCAGCATTCCGAAGAATTTATAATAGGCGCAAAACGATAGAAATACCGCAAATAAAATATAAACACCTATCTAACTATTTGTTTTGATTTCATTCTTATTCGATATTACCTCTAAGATAGGTATTATTCCAACCATGCAGTAAGTGACGGCATAATTAATGGCCGGCGGGGCTACGTTGCTCAGAAAATCAAGCTCAACATTAAGTTTAATAATAAAATAATGAAAATATAAAAAAAAATGTTTTAAGCTAATTTTGGAGTGTAACTAACAAAGGGAGCCATATGTTAAAAGAATCAGTCTTATTACTAAGGAATATTGACGTCACTGTGTTAATGATAGTTAGTGGTAAAAATATGAAAGATACCGAAGAAAAATATTTAAATGCTGATTATTTTATATAATTTGCAGGATGTGATCTTTACTTATAAAAAAACAGAAACTCCTGAAAACATTTCAATTTTGATTTTTTTAATTTTTTTTTAAATGTTGAAAGTGTTAAAATTTTTAACAAAATAATTATTGGATGATGCTATTTTTTACATTAAACACTATTATTTTTAATATACGCCATAAAGATGTTTCAAAACCAGCAAACTGCAAATCTTAATAAGGTTTTTTTTATAAAACAAACCGTTGGTTGTACAGAAATTAATTGAAAAGGGAACAAAGGAGAATTATTTAAATGGAATAAAATCTTTTTGATGTTTTAAGCAAAAGGGAAGAAAAATTAGAAGTGTGGCAAAAGGATGATTTATTTCTTGTCGAGGACATTGGTGTTTGTAAAGAGAAAATACTTGTTCTTCTTTTGATAAATAAAATCAACTTTAAAAGAGTTAGAAGGTTCACGACGATTAACATAGATACGTACAAAAGCATGGATTATAGATGAATCTATTCAACGTGACGTGTGTCCGCAAAGAGAACAAGAAAGTTACTAGAAAATTCCACATTTATTCTTCTTTGAAGGAAAACAATTTCGGGAAAATATTAAATTCAAATTGAGAACAGTTAAAAATTAGGATAAAGGCACGGAATGTTACTACGTCCCAAATTAAAATTTGAGTAAAAATCCTTCACCTTAACGACCTGCTATAATGCTTATTTACATTTCTATTCTAGAAAATTTTGAGGAATTAAGGGATCTACTTAACTGTTTTAAAATTCATTCATTTAACCGTAGTAAATTGACCTTTGACCCGCGACAAAATTAAATATAATAAACACCTATTACTATGTCCAATAACGCGATAATTTGTAAGATATTAGAAAGCTGTTAAGTCAAATTAATATTACCTTTTCCTTATCTTTAAAGACCTGAGAATAAAATGATTGGTGTAAGTAGTAGGCTTGTTAAAGATACAAACTAACTGATAAGATAATACCATTGCATCGCAGAGAGTTCAAAAAATTTATCTGTATTATTGTTGTTAGAATAAATAAACTCTTTTTTTCTGATTTTGAAATGAAATGAGTTGTAACTGTTTGAATGTTGGAAGTTAGGCACAATATATATTTTCCTTATTTTATGTGGATGTATGTCTTAAACTTGGGCAAAATGGTATCTCGAATTGCGAAGGATGGCTAAACATCCACTAAAAGGTTTGACATGTTCTTCGCCATAGAAGAAATCTATTTTCCGAAACTGAACAATGTAAGATATTTTTAGGTCCACAGCTATTGTGCGGATGTGGACAACATTGTTTATATCTATTGTTTTGCTTTGTTATTTTTAGTCTTAAAATGCTACGCTATCTTTTTAGAAAGTTTCGGGGTCTACTAATTCTTATAGAACGTAAGATTCTTTACATAAATTTTTAATTACGCTTTAGGGCTAATTTCAGGTAATTGTAATTTACAGCTGGTACAATTACAACACGGAACATGGGTTTTATCTCATTCTTATAAGTGAACTTTATCATTTGGTGTCCTCCGAATTAAGTTTCTCTTGAAAAAAATTCATATGGGCTCCTGAAATTGATTATTTTTGCTGGCTTAAGAATACCGGCTGGTGTTTCACATATTAATTGACATAAGCAAACACCAACAGCTTTCTAAGCTAAAGAAAATTATAACGAAATAAGTAAGAAGAAGAAGAGACAAAAATTTACAATAATCATAATATTGAATAATTCCCACATCTCCGGTTCTTCTTCCAAATTCCCGAATGCTTTATTGAATTTTATAGCAATTTGGGTCACTTAACGCTTTTTCTATCGTTATTTGAGGGCCAAAATTATTCAAAATCTTCCACACGTTACAAGCTGGGACCTGATAGAGTATCTCATCGTTATTAAATGTTAGAAGTAAGAGCGTTGCAGCAAGTAAAAAATTAATGATTTGAACTAAATTAGAGGAAAAGTTGTGATTAGTGTAAGAAGCTTTTCTAGTTCCAAAATTATCATGGTAAGGTAGCACTATGTTGAATTGCTATCGTTGTTACATTAAATTAGCCCATAAACTCATAAATTACTTTTAAATTTAAGTTTTCGGGTTAACTACTTATATTCTCCGGCAAGCGAAAATAGGAAATCTACGCCACAAATATAGCATTTTTTATAAGATTCAGATGTTTAGGCAAAATCTTTCATCGCAAGCGCAAGCAGCAAATTTAAACCTGTTGAATTAATTTTAGTATAAATTCTGGTTGGAGATAGCCATTAGCCGAAATTAGTTCTGGAGCATGCTTAAAACTTTATGTAATGAATCTTACGTTCTACATCCATGTTTCCCTTTGCACTAATTATTAATTTTTAGCTTTATCTTCTGATAGTGATATTTGCTGCCATATATCTGAATGAATCAAGGATGCTATTAAATGGTAATATTTTCACTCACCCTTTCTTCCTCGCGTATCATTTCAGCGATGCCAGGTTTGATCTCCATGTCGTCTGAAGCGTGCGAAGATATCGGCGGTTGGGGAAGCGGCAGGGTCAACGGTAGAGGTTCTTGAGCTCCTGGCGGTGGCAGGGGCGTTGCTGATGGTGCCGGGGACATCTCCACCGAAGGCGGTGGATCTGGCATTTCCGTCCCGGCACTTTCGGCCGGGCTACTCAAGCTGCTACGCTCGCCCGACGGCCTCCGTCTCTTCTTCACGCGAGGCGTTGTATCTCCACCGCCTTCCAGTTGCTGTCGATTGTCCCAGTCGGGTGTCGCTGTAAGCGGTTTTGCGGCGTTCGTTTTGATTAATTCTCCACCGCCCGGTGCACTTGGAGTTCCAATAACGTCTTGCTCGCCGTTGACGTCGGCTAGCCCTCTGATTTTGAGCGATTCCGCCACCTTGAGGAGAGGACCGATCTGCTCTTGGGACACGTTAATCTCGCCCTTGTACATGAACTCCACGGCCGCCTTCAATTCGGGCCATTTAATATCTCGCATGATCACGATAGGATGTTGGCATGGATTCTCGAAGAACAACGATTGGAAATAAGGGCTGCACGCCGACAAGACCATCTTGTGCGCTTTCACCGAGTGGCCGTCGCAAGCGAGGGTCACATCGACGAAGCTTTCGCTCTGCAATAATTGGTCGAAGACGTTCGTCAGATTGCTCTGGTAGTTGTTCCAACGCAGGCAGAACTGCTGCGGAGATCCCGTAGCGTGCTGCATCTTGTCCTCGTTGATAATCGGCGTCGGAATCGCTGAAAACGGTGCCGTCCCTTTCAACATTCACAAACGATCGCACACCCTACGGAAGAATGAAGAAAAAACAAGAAAAATAACTGTTTTTCGTTCGATGCGTATACTTTTTCTATCAGTTTCACAAGTTCACAGTATTAATTAAGTAGCAATAACAACAAGGTAAGAAACTACGTCGCCAAGAAGAATAACCGACGCCGCACTTCTTTAGCGTTAGCACATGGTAGCATGTTATCTACGAATTGTCGGAACTAGGATCGAGAATGTTTCGGATTTTCGAGTCGAAAACGTCGAACACGTGGAACAAAATCTCTTCTCCTTATTTCGAAACAGAAGAGAATTCCAGAATGCACAGTCAAATACTATTCTAACATATACACGGGAGGTCTTTTCACTCTCGGAACGGTAAGATTATATTGTCGTAAATTTGCGTGTGTAAGTGTAATGAGAGAGAATGTGTTGTACACGGCTGTTGTTGCTATGCGATACGACACGCGATACACAACCTCCAAGAGCTGGGCCGATACTGAACGTAAGCTAGCAGGAGGGTCGAGGCCGCCTCCCGCGCACGCCTTACCCCCTCCAGCGTCGGGACCGCCCTCACCCCACCCCATTCCACCCACAGACCGCGTGGCCACAGCGCGGCGTCAATCGCTCCGGTCAGCCTAATTATGCCAACTCTGCGCCGGAGCCTTCGGCACCCGGACCCGAAAAACCGCCAAAAATTTCAGATAAAACGATCCCTCAATATTTTGCGGATTATAATGAATTTTTACACGAATACAAGAAAATATTTCGTATTTTTTTTTATAATTTTGTACTACATAGTGTTTTTCAGGATAATTCGAATAAATTTTGATTAAAAAAAGATTTAAATTCGTCAACTTTTAAACTTGTAATAATTATTTCGCATTTTGAATAAAGAAAACAAACGGATGCGCAGGTATATTTATATAAATTGCGATTAGATTAACAACGGCTCAAATATCAAAAATTTTCTGAATCGTAATTTACAATTTCCATATTTTTCACATTAAAAACGTGATAATTAAATATAATATTTTAAATTGTTTTTGAAATTAAACTAAATTAAATTTTACTTTTATGCATAATTCTCGTTATATGAAATTTACTTTTTAACTGGCCTAATGATGAGCTTGAAACGAAACCGGTAGCATTAATTAATTAAATTAAAGAATTTTGTATTTCCAACCTTATGATGGTTAACTCACATGGAGTATCCATCAATTAACTTAAATAGTAAGTTCCCAGCAAAAGAAGACAGAAATAATGTAATAAAGTTTAGTAGGTTTATTATTATTATTATTAAAAATCCTTGAAGAAGACACTCCTCTTAACAATTCCGAAATGTACAAGCAAGAAAAGTAGAATTATTGACAAATATTGTTGAATTTGTGTTGCCTCGTTCAAAAGATACCAATGACTTCAATTTTTTATTTAGAATTTCCTATAATCTGAACATGGTTTTGTACGAGTAGCTTAAGCTAGACTTCGCCAGGACTCCCTATATTCTTTTACTTTAATCAAGACAAATTATTATTATTATAAAGGCCCTTTTTCTTAAGTTAGACTAGTCTCATTAAATCTCTTACCCATAATATATATAACTTTGGCACTAGCCTATTTGAAAACTTGCGCCGAACGATCAGATATTATTGCTAGATCAATACGCCAACTGCACCATTGCTAATGCTCATGACAATGTAGTCAATTGATGAAGCTATTTGATATTTAATTCTTGCGGGTTCTTGAATTAATGACACAAGTTGATATGAATCGATCACATCGCTCCGAAGTGCTATTCGTTTCAGGCTAATTAGGCTATTTGTTTGCTATGATTATTTCACTAATTCAGTAACTTTACATACTTCTGGAATTTAAGTTAAATAACAAAGTTAATCTAAAGTTTATCATAAATTTTCATGTTTCTTTAATAATAATTTGCATTAAACCGGCGCTGGCAGAATGCTAGTTCAGTAGCATAATTTAGCTGCATCACAAACATATAAAATTATATTCGGTAGTACCAGCACCATTTCTAAGGCGCTACCTGACTGATTTCTAGCGAGGCAACATCTCATATTTTAAAGAAGGAACGGACTTTGATTACACGTGTACATTCGGAGCTAATAACAGCAAACAATACAGAGTATTTCTGAAATAACTAATGAACTAAAAGTGTCGGCACACTCCGCACCACACAAGTTTAATTGATTAATCCCGGACAGTTGTTTCGAGGATACGTCGATCCTCACTTTCAACCGAAAACCGAATTTCGTCTTCGATCGGAAAAGTAGTAAAGAAAGTTAATTCTAATTATACCAAAATATTATTTATGGTGAACGGAAATTTTTTAATGGTTAAACGTATTTCATAAAAATTGTTTTTTGGGAATTTACGAGACTATTAACTCTGGTAAAACACTTATAACAGAAAGCAAATAAATCCTGGATTTCCCCCGTCCAAAATGTGTTTTTCCCAATTTCTATACCTGAAGAAACATAAGCAATCTTATTTATTTATAACAACATTTCGCAAAGACGCAGCCGAACAATCGAATCTGTATTTATTTATTTATTTTATAATGTTTTGCGCGTCATGTGTCACATTCGCTTAGAACAAGCGCGTTTAGCGTCAGTGTTCGAACCTTCGTAGTAGAATAAGAACAGTTATGCTAAACAATTATAAACAAATTCCTATTTAAATCATTATTATTATTATTAAATATTTCTTTTTAATTTTTTTTTTTTCACAACAGACCTCATTTTAAATTATTCAGCAACAAATCATTTTAATTGCGTTACTTTTTCAGAACCAGTCACATCATGAATATTATTTTATTCCAGAAAATAACTCGCGTTCATCGCACTCCTTCGTCTTTTCTATTAAAAATTCAATTGAAGTTTCTAGACATTATATTATACTAAACAAAGTACACACACAGTCGTTTTATGGAAATCGCCCCTGTTAAAAATTTACATATCAATGGCTCGATAAGGTGTTGAAAACAAAAACTTTCCTCGGGCTGTTCGCCATTGTTTCCTTATATAATGTGATATACTTCTCTTGACGCGTAACAAACTCCTATAACAATAGAATAGAAAACTATTATACCAAAGAAAAAGGCAATAAAATCGAAAAATGTTGTATAAAATAGCCGCCCGTGTAATTTAAAAATAGCTCATTGTTTGCGGTGATATTACTACTTATTTGTATTCTCGGTTCAGCGGAGTTTATTGTTCTAAAATAGGTAATAAATGCATTTTAATAAATGAAATTGTTTCTACGTTTCCTACAAAAAATGCCGATAGGTACGTGGAATTAATTTGCATAGGTATTCGGAATAATTTACCGGTACTTACACTGCGAGTTAAAAAAGTTCGGACAACGAGGCGACTGAAGAATACAATACGTAGCGTGCAAAAAAATAATCACATCCTCCAAATTTATTTATTAATTTTATTGAAATAAATTAAAATTGTTGTACACTCAATATTCGAAGTTTTAACCAAAATTTACATATCACTTCCCACTTTCAGCAACCTGAAAATTTTGAAAAAATTAGGTGATCGAACCCCCCAAACGTAAGTAATTATTATAAATATCATCGAAAATTTGAGAAATATTTAAAAATACTTTAGACAACCCCCCTTTTGAGGAACGCCAACCCTTTTCCCCCGGAGAAAAATACAAATCGCATAGTTCCCTCCAACCAGTTAAAAGGTCGTCTGTGTTTTTTTAACATTTCACCTAATTTTTGAAGATATTGACATAAATTGCTGTGGGAGATGTAGAACAATTAATAGAAGATTAATTGCCTCGTAATTTTATAATTTTCTTAAAAAATTTCAACTATAAACAGCAAATAGATCAAAAATACATAAATACGGGCAACTTTCATGAGCACCCGCCTAATATTGCTATTTTCCACCATTAAAGCATATCTAAGGAGTGCCAAAGAGGTATAAGATTTGAAATAACATGTACAAAGTAACATATTATTACAATACGTGACTTCCACAAAGACAAAAAAAGCAACCAAGATAATAACAAATAGATTATTTAATTATATCTAATTCACTGCGCGAGCGTTTCCGTTTATAATTTATCCCATTCGTTACGCAATGCATAATTATATAAGAAATATACCGCAATTATGATTAAAGCATTTCATTTTAATTAATATTAATGTTCCTTGTAGAGTACAATAGTTGATGCGGTGCATACATATAAGTTTCAAGTTAGGAACAATGATTCAACACAGACTATTAATAATATTAGATGTGTAAGAGAATAGAAGGAATGTGTGTTATTAGGAGCTTATTACACATTCCATCTTGTTCACGGTTCTGGAACTTGTAACCTTTTCACCTTCCAAATAATGTTGCAATAAATTTTACTTTAATTTAAATTTTATTTTCGGGAAAAAAGTGTCGGGAAATGAAAAAGAACAGACACAAAATCATATTTCTGTGTAGCTGTAGATTATTTTATCGACATAATGAGTACCGTTGGTGCCGCTTAGACGGTCTTGTAACGCTTGAAGAAAATCCAAAGGGAACAGGTCGGGAGATCTTAAGAGCCAAGGAATAAAACCTCTACGACGTATTGCGTGTGTATCTTAGTGAGCTGGAGCTCCATCGTGTTAAAGCCACATTTGTTGTTTTCAAAACGCGTCTTATTTAGAAAAGTTAGACAGGTTCTGCGTGGTAAAACTTTTAATTCAAGCAGTTCTCCGTTAAAGATACCAGCTCAAGCATTCACACCAAATCGGAGTTGAAATCGGGCCTCATCTGTCTATAATATTCTATTCAAAAACATCGGATTTTCGACATTTCTTTATAGCAACTAGGTACAGAACTACAGAAATATAACAAATTATCTAAATTTATTATGCAGCACCGTTTTGTACGTGAAAGCCTCTTTATTTTTAATAAATAAAAAAAATATTATAAAATATATGGGGTACCCCGGTTCCCCGTTTTTTTTCCGAAAATAATTTACGTCGTAGTTCAAATTATTTTAACATAAAAGAAAAATACGGGGGGTATAGGGTACTCAGAGCCCTCGCTATTCATTTTTCCCGAAAATAATTTACCTAATACGTCAATTTATCTTTTATGAGGGGCTCATTTCCCTTTTTTTTTTTTAACTTATACCCGCCCATGCACAAGGTGAACACGCTTTATACACTTCTAAAGGAGAAAAATATGAAAAAAAAAAGTAAGACTGTACTTAAGCTTCAATAGAGCATCCATTTGCGTTATGCAAACAAAGATAGCATACCGGTGCGCTTTAGCACGAGTACTTAACGTAGAATAGAAAAGGACGGAATTCTATGTAGCCCTCGACATCATCGTCTAGCGTACAGGCGACCGACGTTTCTATTTGTTTGCATAATTCATATAATTACAAAAGTATCCCGCTTAATCTTCCGGACATTGATGTAGAACGGTTGTCTAGCGCCATGAACGTTCGCATACGTTACCTGCGTCTAATTTCGCGTAATTTGTCCTGCTCATGTTGCTCTTACGTTGGGAATTTGTAATTTAGTTTTAAAACTATTAGGGAAGAGCGTAATTTTACATTCTGTCTTGCGGCGCGCGTCGCCGGGGCCGGACACGGCGCGCAGAAGGTAAATACCGACAGCGTGCATATACACAGCCGCATTAACATTAATGTCATAATGTCCGTTCGTTCGCCGTATTACATAAGACATCCATTCAATGGATGGATGTATTTTACTTCAAACGTCTGCATGTATCTGATTACCATCGATCTTTGCAAAGGAAATTTGTAATTATAATCGTTTGGGTTTAATTTTTTGATTTTCGTGCAAATATTGACATCAGATATTAAAAAAATCGGGATAAGCTCACAAAGCATACTACGTAAGATATTTCCAGGAATTTAATTCATATTGAAAACATTGTCGCACATTGATTTCTCAGAAAGTCTTATTTTAGGGTTCACCGACATATATTTACATCTGCTAGAAAATTCATATTTAAATACAATTTTTCTTAGAAATATGGTATTTCCGTGTTAAATTGTGGGTTATGTTGTTATGAAATTACGTAGAGCACAATGGAATTTTTTTTACTTAGGTACAGTTGTTAAACGGGATGCGGAAAGTATCATTCGTGATTGATAATTTATTAATTTTTTTTTTTGTTCGTGAGCGATATATTGACATTTTTATTCAATTTCCTAAGTCAGAATGGCCCTTTATTTAACAAGAACAAGAAAAAATGACTCTAGGATTAGTATCATAGGGCAGTGGCACAATTACCTTTAGTCACTGCGACCTTAATAACAGAATGCCCTTATAGGTATTAGAGTAGATGAAGGAACCTTAATACTGCCCTAGGATCTTCATCCCTCAGTTCAGTAGATGACAGAAATGGTTTAATGAAATATTGTTGTCGAGTGCGACTGATGGCAACACATGTGCTCCGCCGTCTTCAGATTTTCCAGGCATAGACGGCAGATTTAATCTTCAGCTTTCCCTAGATTGAATAGGTGACATTTTAGGGCTGCATGACCTCTTAGAAGTCCCGAAAATAATATAAAATCCTCTTTGCTGAACGATAGCAATGCTTTCGCCTGTTTTAGTCCTGGAACATTTCCCCAGTGCGAGGTCCTACAATGCTTTAATTACTTATTTTATGTGGCTCTCTTGTATGCCACAGAAGTGGTTAGGACCGATGAAGGGCATATTAGCTGCTTCTCTAGCCAGTCTGCCTTCGATCCCTTTATGGCTTGGGACCCATTGCAAAATAATGTCTTCACATGAATAGGCTTTGATAGACTTTAGAACTGCTTAACCGTCACTAAATATTAGTTATGGTTGCGCCTCGATTCCCTATTTCGAGATTTTTTTTACCAGGGTAAGGCGGAGACATGTTTTATATTTCGTGTTACACCCTTTCGTCAATTTTCCATATCTTTCGCTTCTCTTAGTTCTAGGGGATAGACGGCAAAAGTAGGTACTTGTAAAAATTTTTTTTGTGCTCGACAGTAGGGATAGAACAAATACGTTAGAATTAGAGTTTTTTTCTTCACATCAATCGGTCATAAGGTTGATTATGAGCATCCGCTATTAATTAAATTTGCATGGTGCGGAGTGCGCCGATACTTCTATGTTGTTCGCCATACTACCTCACAATCCTTAGTATCACTAATAAGGCATATATCGTCATGTACCAACCACTTAATTGGCACTAAGAGAACTAGAAGCTTTGTACATCTGAAGTGACAAATGTTTGTTGAGTATATGTCTTGCAGAATTTTAACAATTTACGTTTGTCTTCTATATCCTGCACTATCGTACTTGGTAACTCTTCTCCTCTATAAGCCTCATGAATACCCATTATTAAAATAATTTTCATTCAAAAAATTGCTCAGCGGAGACTTTTTGTATAAAAAAAAATATTTATTTTCTCCAATTTTCAATGTACTTTTTAACACTAAGTAAATTGGTCGCATGTTGAAGGTTTCACCTTCACGATCTTGAGCCAGCAACACATTTTCAGATATATTTTTATTTTCTTCAGTACACTACTATAAGATCAAAAAGTCTAGAATCAGAAATGACTTTTTCTAATATTATTATGAATTCATTCAAAGAACGCTGAATTTTCAAGGTCGAAAATAAAATAAAAGGCGCGCCATCACATCACAAAGAGTATTTATTTCGTAAGCGAATAAAACAAGGCAGACACTTGCTGTATCGAAATATAGAAAGGAGAAGAAAAAAGACCACAATCATTCGGAGAAGGCACTCTCGTATATTGGAAGAGCCCATATACAAGAACATTAATTACGCATTCATAATCATATTGAATTATGACAACCGATTTACATTTTCCTATTGCCCAAATACTTTGATCAATGGTTATTAATGGTCAGTGTTAATAACGCGCCTTAATGAAGTAATTAAAACCACGCCCTTAAATAGTAATCCGGCAGAATGCGCTGACTGGGCCCGATGCGGTGGCCCAGTGTGCTTTTCCTTCTTCGTCTTCCTCCATTTCATTTCATTAACGACCGCAAACGATCTAGGATTCGAAACATGGTAAGCTATCGAACTAAATCGAATGCAGTGAGTCTTATTTGATAATATATACTTATAATGGAAGTACCAACATTCGTACTACAATACGCGTGGCGCATCATATTTTGCAATTGATAATCTCAAGATATCGTGCCCGTCTTTGGAATTGCGATTATTTAATGCACTAAACTGAGGGATTGGACATACAAAAAAATAATAAAAAAAAAACATTATTTTATAAAATTGTCTTGTTTGAAGAAGATTATTGTTATTTCTGTTCAAACGTTACATCATAGATGTCGATATATTAAATTTGAAAGGCATGTATAGCTCATATAATAATAATAATCAGTATTATATTGTTTGTGAGTATGAAATTTGCTCAATTTTCATTGGTTGTCATATCATATATTTATAGCCATACAATAGAAGAAATTCATTCCAAAACGTAGTTAAAAATCTACCATTACGAACGCAAAATATGCAGTTACGGATGAAATTATCTCTGCTTAAGAATACAAGATATATGTTGACTGCAGATTCCCTAATTTTTTTATTAGAATAGGGTAAATGCGTGACTCAGAGAAAAGCATTGATTTTTTTCTGTATGACATTCTGTGCGAGTTATGATTGATGCAAGATGACGCCAATTTCCGGTTAAGATGATGTCACCCTCCCCAGCGTTATAAAAAAAAAACTTCTCAGCGTCCAAGCATCGCAGGTCTACTGTATCAAACCCTAGCTGCCCAGAAAGACGAGTAGAGAATAATTAATCTGCTTTATCTCGCAGAAGCCACAGGAGCCACACAAGAAGTACAAAAGAAATTGCGTGTGGTGGTAACGTATAAAAGTAGATGCCCCATGAAACTAGGGCGTTAATTATTGCCCAAATAGTGGTTTCCGCGAAGTATGTAAGTGTTTAAGGTGAAACCAAGGCCTTTACCGCTACTAAGAGAGCGAGAGAACGCTGTTCAGTTCCCGCCGAAGAATCGCACCCACCATCACGCGAATCATATAGTTTCTTTTGTTTATTTGTATTTTTTCCTCTGAGTCGTTGTAAACTTTAATAATATTAATACTCTCTTTATTCTATTCTCGGATGCACCATTTTTCGTAATAAATCCTCTTTTTGGGTATTTTTGTTGCTGTTAAGATTTTTTATTCTCACTATTTTTTTTTTTTTTGTAATAGAACATTGTTAGTTTTGAAATCGATTCTTTTATTTGTTGGCGCTTCACTGCTTAATTACTCGAGAAACTCACTACCTGAGAAGCTGAGGTGCTAAGTCTCATTAAGTATTTAAATATAAGCATTTAAGGTCGTGTTCACTTAGTTTGCAATCAGCATTGGCGCAATTTATTTCCCTAGAGCCAGGACCGTTGCAAGATATAAAACAACCAAATTATTTAACCTACTTTCAATACATTTTAAAATAAAGATTTACATTAAAATATTAAAACTAAAAAAGTACATTGAAAACCATGAATATTAAATAAAACGACGTTGTAACCTCGGCCCATTGCGCAGACAATTTTTCCAGGGTAGAACCTACTTTCATTCGAGTAGCTTAAGAAAATCACCGAATGTACTTTCACGTTCGTTAAATCTTTGCTGGATACTACCATTACTAAAAAAAATTGTTGATTGCTTCAGAAAATGGCGATTTCGAATTAACAAAATACATTAAAAATCCATGTAAAATTACAAGAGAAAAATTATTAATTTATGAAACGCAAATTAAAATAAAACCCGCAAAAACACGAGAACATTCCTTTGTCTATAGGACACCTAAAAATCCTTCGAATCGGGATACATCCCTCAAGTTAGCAGCGCTGGTATCAACACACTTTCACATTCTAAATTTGGTATGTGCTAATGATGACACTGAGGTAATATAGAATTTTTTAAGCAACTGGAGTTTTGAAGGAAGCTAAATAAACATTAACATTTCTTTTATAGAACCAAGAACCATCTCTATTTAATTTGCGAGAATGAGGGTCCATCTGTTGGTAGGAAACTCGATCCCTGTAGAAAAATTCCTGTTCTTAGCCGAATATAAAAGGGGCGTAAAAATAATAAAATTAATATTAAAATTAATATAAGTCCAGCCAACGACAATCGTGGGGAAGACTTTCTCTTTCTCATTAAATTAATGTCAAAAATTTTTACAGCGAGCTCCGTTGCATACGTTAGTCGTATAAGAATTATCTCTGTCAATTAAAAGTCTTTCGGTCCGTTTCATCAAAATTCTCAGCGTCATTTAACGTTGTAGTGTTGCATGTGGTCAAGAGTGTCATCGGAGAACACAGAATCCCAGCATGAGTTGTGTCCCTGCATCATGCTACAGCAAAAATCATTCGTTTCGGCATCTATTTCAATAATAGTATATCTTATATGGTTAAAAATTATCATAGGTGACAATGGAATAAAACAATTGCCAATTGTTGATTAAATATTTAAATTTAAAAATTCAAAAGTGTGTTGAATAGTATAATCTTGAAGAAGTGGCGTTCGAAGAAGGACGTAAACTTTGTGTTTACTTAGTGGAAAGTTACAAGAGTTAAGGTTAGCCTTAACACGTCTCATTTAACAATTTTTCATTTGCCGAAAGAGTATCTAGGGGCATTCCCAGATTCGCGACCCCTAATTTCTGTAAATTTAACCGTAAAATTTCAAAAATTTCATCCTGTAAAAACATTACAATATACATATTCATAATTTGGATGTGTGAACTAAATGGACCTTTCAGTGTAAAAAAAAAAAAAGAAAAAAGCACCAGATTTTCATTAATTCTTGTTAGTCTTTGAGCTAATTTATTACACCCGTTCCAGTATAACATTAACCATTTACACTTCATACCATATTGAACCGCTATTATTTTATTTAATACGAGCACTCTCATACACCCGACAACAAGAGCCTCATTATCAAAGAAGTTTTTCTTGCATGTTTACTATTAAATAAAGCGAACTTAGTTTCATACATACAATGTACCACATGTCGATGTAGACTGCCATAAAAGGCTCTGTTCTACGAATGTAAACAGAAATTATGTTATAAGGACAAGACTGTATGCGATTAATACATAGAATGCTCCATTCTTACTGATCGAAGGCTTTTGGATATTCTTAAAAGCCCCTTTAAAAAGTTCCTTTGAATTATTAAACGTATGTATATGAACAGATTTATGAGTTTCTATCATAAATTTAATAAGGTTTTATGCGATAGAAGAAAAGGTAGCTCGGCTTTAAATTAAGTATGCCATAAGGAATTGTATAAAACCGTTGAATCCGCACGTTGTTCCTCCCAAAGAGTTAAATTTAAAAATTCATCGATTATACTGCTTTATCCTTTCTCCTAGAAAAAAATATTTTGAATAAAAGCTGTCTAAATCAAGGTGGTACATGATCTAAAGATATATTCGTCTCCACATAAAAATCTAAAAAGTAGGTGAACGCGTACTTCCTTATTTTAAAAGGAACATTCTGAATATTCATTTTTTAATTCCAAGCACTAAAAAGCAACCGCGGTATGTCCATTTTAAAAATCAAGGATGCCAGAAAGTTTTTTTGCGTGGGTGCCAGAGCCCTGTAAAAATGACTTGAGTCTTGAGTACCTTCTTTCAGTACCTCTATGAAGTAAACAATGACCACAGTTAAGCTAACGTCTTCTACATAGATGTATCTGAAGCTTTTCGCCAGCTAGACTAGGGTATTCTCTTGAAAAAAAACTAGGAATTTTTGGTTTTAGCAAGCCTCTTCTTCGAACGTTTCAATTCTATCTTTATCAGCGTCAGTTCTTATCTTATCGCTTTTACATCTGGCGTACAACATAATACTTCTGGTGCTCCACGGAGCTCCAATCTCGATTTTTTATTATTCCTAGAATTTATGAATAAACATCTTGATTGCGTTTGCCGACGATTAAAATTATATAGCAATAAATTACAAGCGAATTTGATGTTTGTCGTTTAGAGCCCGATAAAATCGATAAAAGAGGTAAGTGGGGTTCGATGGTCAATTATGCATCGGCGATTGATCGGCATTGAACCTTACATTAAGAGCGTGATTAATAGTGAGCGGAAGTAGGCTTTAATTAAGTCAATAACGGAGGGTATGGCAATTTTTTTGGGATTTTAATGAATTAAGGTTGGACGGCATTTAGACATACATTACCTCGTGCAGATTATATTCATTGCTTGCTTACCAATGCAGTGCTCGTATTTTTTTTATTAATTTATCAGTGATTGGTGCTTTTTTCAAAGATCATTGTAAGACTTTACAATCACGCCCGTCTTGTCAAAAGATCACGCACCGCCACTGCAGTGTAAGACAATAAAAGCTATTCTACATTTTACATTAGTACAACATTAAACGTACAAAACCCATGAAGAAACGTTTAGATTTAGACGAAAATAACGTAAAAAACTACCCCTATTCCCCAGTCTACACTCCTATTTTCCCACGTTAAACCAAATCCTCCGCAATGAATGGCAAATAATACAAGCGCAGACGCCCATTACCGAGTTCGAAGCGATGCAAATATTGTTATTCTTACAATTATTGCCGTACGGACTATACAGACCACGCGGACGCCATACATTCGAGAAATTTAATTCTGATTTTACGGCCATTTGAGCGTATTTTTTACGAGCACCGCGTCCGTAGACTTACATATACGTACACAACGCTGCGGACTAGCTACTAAGACGCCCATGCTCTAAGCAACGTTTGTACATATGCTGGCTGTATTTTTGAGCGAGCTTACAATTACCATTACAGCATGCAGTTGGCGCAGTAAAAATGAAATAAATAAATGCGCCACATACATAAATAGCGTGGAAACTTATGCCAAAGTACGGCCTAAGCGAATAAACACCATTACGTTTGACATTTAATATCTTAAAATCTTATGTATATAGCGATTAAAAGAAAATATTTATTGCCGCGCCAGCTGGTATCAAAGGAGACGGTTAAGTATTACTTTAATAAATTTAATTGACGTAAATTGTTTAAATGGTTATTCTATTAAATGCCCTACGTTTGTGTGTGCGAGCGTATGTGTTTGAACGCATGTAGAATGCGAGACCACGGTTCCACGCTGCTATAGAGTTAAAACGACGAGTACGTATTATTTTCTTCAATTACCGGCTAAATCTAAATGGTATATATAAGCGGTTATGATCGCGGTGTTCTATTTAATATTCTATTGTAACATATTTAACGATGAAGGCTGTGATTGGTTTAACCAACTTCGTTCAACTTTAATAGGAATAGTGTGAACGCTTTTGTCTCCGTAGAAATATCAGCTTTTAGTCCCTGTTGACAAGCTAACTTTGTTAGATTCGACACATTTTTGGTTAAACTTCACCATAAGGCTACTTTATACGATAACAACCTCCTCCATTTTTCTATTCTATTTTAAAGTAACTAAATAGAGGACAAATGGTGCGTGTAAATAGCTAAATAACTATTTTCTACTTAAGGCGCTATGACATCACGACAAAGTTGCAAAATTTCTGTACTGTAGTTCCTGTTTATTGCTTATTTCATGATTGCCTAAATTCTAGTCAAATTCTAGTCAAAAGTTATAAAAAATTGACAAATCTAATATCGTGTAAAGTAGCTTTTAGTGTTCCTCTGTGGTTACGCTACAATATTTTATGAAGGCATTGCAAGTGCTTGTAATATGAAAAATTTCAGTAGAATGGAAACAAAAGTCTACATAAATAATAAGGGTAATAATAAACAAAAAATAGCGGGAAGCACATGGCGATAAGACAGATATATGTGGAAATAGAAGAAATATCTTAGCCACTTTCTTCTACGCCTGCCACCTGTGACCGATTCATCTAACATCAACAACATATTAACCAGTTTCATTTCATATATTTCTTTTACCTTTGAAAATGTAATTGACATCATTTTTCCATGCTTTCTATCAACCGAATTTGGCAACAATTCCTTAACTTTTCGGAAATAGAATTTCCTACAGCGCCATCGTGGTAATGGCTGGATTATAATAAATACAAAAAAAAATATGTTGTGCGGTAATACCAAAATTTCGAAGTGTAGCTCCGGTTCAATACTAGATCGTGTAGCACTTTTTTCTTCAGTTGTGAGTTCATATTTGTATGTCTTACATTGTTTTGTCAGATTTATCCTTTTTGCCAGCTACAGCCACACAGCATTTTTTAAAATTTCGCGGCTAATTTAATTTGGTAGTTCCGTAGTAATGGGGATATTTGCCATTTTTTTTTACCGTAATGTATGCAAATAAAATTAGCTCCTCAGCTTCCCAGATCTGATAGTTCTTGACTAATTAAGTAGTCATGTACCAACAAAATGAATATTAAATTTACTAACACTTACAACAAAACAATATGTGATTTAACTGACTCAGAGCAACAGGTTTAAGATAAATGTTGATAAATATATACTTAACGTAGTGATGGGTGCGGCTCTTTGGTGGGAACTAAACAGTATTTTCTCGATGCCGAGCAATATGCAGTGCCTTCTCACTTTTCTCGTGGTAACGGTGGCTCTCAGCTTTACTTTATGCATTAATATCACTCACTTGAACCACTATTTAGGTTGCGCTTAACGTCTTTGCTTCGTGGGGCATCTAGCACACCTCTGTATGATGCAATATCACGTAATTTCTTACACCTTTCGTGGTTTTTTTGGCCACGACGGAACGCCAAAATATATTTTCTCTCGGGAGATAAAGGGGATTAATTAATCTTAGTTGACATTCCGGGCAGTTGAGGATTGATGCAGCCAACCCTAGGCTGCTGGGAGAAGACTTTTTATAGTATTACAACGCCTGACATCTTCATGTCTTGCCTTTTCCCTAAATACTAATACCTAAGCACTTATAATCTCGCACCAATCACAACGCTCACTCCAAAGTGGATGAAAAGTTAAGCTTGTTTAGGCTTATTCAGCAATTTGTAAGATTTGATTGTCGCGGAAGTCTAGTCAATATCATTGCATATTACCTCATTTATACAAATTATTAAGGTAAGTGTACATTCTAAACTTTCCTGCTTACTATAGCAATAAATAAAATTATATTAAAATCAGATGCGGTTTGAAATACAGGCCTTTGCGTATATCAGCAAAATGGTTGCCAAACTCTTCGTCATGGGGATCGCTAACCGAAGGATCAAAGAGATCGCCGATGTTTTCCATTCTGATTTAGGGGACTTATTCTTTTACCTAATTTGTACATAAAACTGGGATAAAAATATTATACGAGCTTTCGTTTCCATTCACCTGTTAATACGTTGGTTAGATTGGAACAAATAATAAATTAATCGTTATTTCTATTAATTCCTGTGCTTATGAGACTCAAATTAATGAAAATTACCTCCTATCAAATTCCTCACGCGTTTTACGCTTTTAGCGTCGATTTCCCTCTCTCTATGGCATAGGTTATCTCTGGCTTTAATATCGTTTTATTAAATCTGACGTTGTAATGTCCTGGCACTGTCATTCAAAACGTGAATGTCATTTTATTGGTGTATTTTCGCGTGATTCTTGTGCATTCCCGACAGTGATAAAATGACCAGCCATCTAAATCTAAATCTAACTTTTCGAAACCTACGATAGTATCCGCCAGTGAAGTTAGGTACCGCCCATTTGGGAAAACTTTCGCGATATCGCATGAATAGTGAATTCATCCTTCTTTGGACAATTACCCCTCGCAAACTCTGGTGAGTGTATAACAAACCAGTGTGTCTTTATTGTTAAATATTCCATTGCAATAAACATAATGTTCAGATTCTTCGTTATTGCAGCTTGCGTATGTGAGTATCCTTTAGGAAACATTTGAACAACGTTTTTGCAATATTTCTATTTTCAGATGCTGTTGTCCAATGTGGAATTGCAAAGCGACCTGCGTCTCTTGGTAATAATGGTGCGCCAATTTTTCTTGACGCCGATGCCGGTCGACGCTTCGAAGAAGCTAGTAATGGTAGAAAAAGTTTCAACGCCGGCAACGGATTGAAAACCATCGCACAAGCATCAGCTGACCAAACCAATACAGCTCTAGGCAAACAAATTCTAGTGCAAAAATTGGAAGCCGACGTCAAGAAAGCTCACCAGCAAGTCCAAGCTGAAATCCAACAATTGAAACAAGCCCAACGTGCTGCTGTCTCTGCTCAGCGAGCTGCTCAAAAGGCTCAACAACAAATCAAGGCTATTAATGCTGCTTTGACCACTGTTTCTCAACAAGCCACCAAAGAACTTGGATCTCAACAAGCTGTACTTCCGTTTAAATTGAAACACGTGAAGCTTCCCTATAGATAAATGTAATATTCTAGCAAATATAAATATAGTAAATTGATATTCCTTTATACGTGATTTTAGATAAAATAAATATGAAGAACTTTAAGTTTTGTGAAGATTTTTTAACATACCGGATGTTACAAAAGCTGGAAACCTTGTCTTCCCTTCTTTAAATGTACCACAATTTATCATTGATTTTTGAAGAATTTTGCATTTTACTAGTCAAAGAAGCAACGAATATACCAAAATCCTTGGTGTGGTCTAAGAAAGACCAAATTTAATAAACATTATGTTCAAAATAATACTTAAAAACAAAACACAATGCACTCATTTGGACACTTTTTTAAAATGAATATTTATTATACTTGAAGAACCCGAATGACAATCTCAGCAAGAGAATTAAACGCCGGCATCGCGTACAATCGCTTTCCTCGCACCCATCGACATGCGAAGAAAAAAACACCAACCGAGCTAAACGACGCTAACGCGAAAGCGAATGGCGAAAGGAAAAAGAACCGAAACAAAACAAGATCGTAACGAGCTACAAACCACCGAACTACGCGTCAACGCCTGCCCACCGTCAACAGGATGTAGGAGGCAAAACCGAATCTCGAATATCGAATTATCGGTTTGTCCACGACAATATTCCATTCCGTCCTTATTATCTACGTAAAAATAATATAGTTCTTAACGAAGGTGACAAAAGGAAGGGAAGGATGGAAACGCGGATGGAAAGAGAGAGAACATCTTCCGTTTCTACTCTTAAATTGAGTGACTGGCGACTTTTTTTTTTGTTGTAAAACAACAGTCAATTAGAGAGTCATTGGTCGAGGCGTTGTTTTAGCTACGGGAAAAAGAGTAGATTGTTTTTGTACTCTTTTGCTCTTTATTTTTCAAACGTGCGGCTCGCTGTCGTCAGAGGTCTTGTTAAAACAATTTCGAGGTTTTAGTCCGTTTTCTTTTGCTTTTTTTTCCTTTTTATGAAGTAATGAAAATTGTATAATTTCGAATATGTTTTATAAAATTAGAGATGATTGTTTTGCTTTCTACCTGTTTTGGGTGCATTTTTATTTAATGCGTTGTTCAGGAAAACAGAAAAGGAATAATAGAGGACGGTGTAAACGAAAAAAAGAGAAAAAAAACAAAGTTAGTGGAATGGCCCCTTTGTAATGTGATTGTATCTCGATTATAATCCACTTTCAACACTTTTTTGTTCAAATGCAATTCAAAGATTCTATTAAGCGCTGCATGTAGATATATACAGAGTTCCCAATGTTAATGGGCCAAATCCACTGCAGAGAACCTTACATAATTCTGAACAAGTTTGTTGATAAACGTAGTTCATTGTTGTAATAAATTTATTAGTTAATATAATCATTTCTTTGTTGCTTTAACAAAATGAAGTCAACGAACACGATTGATTGAATTCATCTTATCAACGCATCATAAATGATATTCATGGTCAAATACATTGATTATTCGCATTTCCTACTGATTGTTACTTTATAATCCAATGCTACATATTACACACACTGCACACACGTGCTCATTAGCTTCTCCAAAAATTCAATAAAAACATTGCAGCGAACTTCCTCCACTTTAAAATGGAAATTTTAAGTTGTATTTCTGCAACTGATGCTCTAAACAGAGATATTATTGGAGATAACTTCTATCGTCTTCACAATTCGGTATCTGCGGAGATATCGAGCGAACTTCCCGATCTAATCGAAAGCACGTGAGTCGATACGTAACCAATGTGAATCGGAACCCAGAAAAAGCTTCGGAGCTATTCCGGAGTAGCTTTTTTAGGCAAATCGAGAGCCACTATTGAAACCCTGTTTGGAGTCGGACACTTTATGTTAGTTAGTCGTCGGAGGGGGAGGATCGAGAACGAAGGCAGACAAGATTAGAGACTGATTTCCTACAGTTAAAATCCTTAAACACAATTTTTACAAATTTATTCCAAATAAAACGTACCTACGCAAAAGTTGTCGTACGTGATAAAGACAAAGCTGAATAAAACAATAACGGCGGTCACTATCGGAAACATTAGCAATAAAATCATTCCCCAGATATCTCGGGCATCTGCAGATATCTCAAACACTCTCGCACTCCAATGGATACGAAGCCACACATGCAGGTTCCCATTATCGAACGCCGGACGTGAATTACACGCGAAAATTTCGAATTATTTATGCCGGGAGAGCAAGACGAGACGTTAACAATTCCCCGGCGCGCATTCCTTGCCATGTAAATCAATCATCATTACAGCCAAAGGTATGTAGTTTCATTATCAAATCGGCGAATGTAATAATAACGTTCCGATGGTTGCGATGCCTATTCCGGATAGCTGGATGGCTACATGTATGTGGCTACACCCGTATTCATACACGCCGTATCCCATATAGATAGGATATTGTGTATATGGATGCTGTGCGGTATCGCATGTTACGGAATAATATTAATACATACGTACACGTTGTACCTACGAACGTATAGACAACTGCACGTAGCGTGCATAGATATAATAGGATATCAACATGTTTTCATCATCGTTGCATGCTCGCGTACGCAGAGCATGCGAAAATTGGCTAATATTTGCGAGTCGATTCGAATGCGTACATTGTTACCGATGAAGGTCTGCCTGTTTGATACACTAGAGGGCATACCGTTCGTTAATTCCATCGGTTATTTCCACCACTTATTGGATTTAAGTCTATATCCTGAGAGAAAACAATGAACATAAAAGTAAGCTCGTGGTGGCGAGCTAAATATAATTGGCATGATAAATATTGTGACGCATTACATGGTCTTTATATAATAAAGCTCGCATACGCTATGTAAATATCCATATTCGAGGCTTTTATATTTCAAAATTTTTGTGTATTTTCCTGAATCAAATGTCTTCACGACGATGCACAATTTGAGGAGTTTTTTGAAGTTTGCTTCAGCTCTCATCAGGAGGAATTCCGGCGATTTCCTCACGAATGGACTTCTTATAGGTTTCGAGGGCGACATTTAAAAGTCTCTGCTTTGAGACAGAATCACAGAGGCTCAAGTCCGGAGAGCAAGGGGACCACTTAACGACTCCTCGTAAAGAGGTTAGTCGACACCGGGGAATATTTCTTTAAAAATGGCTCAAGAACGACGGACCATGGAAACCAAACCTGTGTCGTATTCTTCCGTTTTGGGGGGCAAAGAGTTCTCCAGCATGTAAGTCTAGCATGGAAGCATGGAAGTCACAGTGGCGCCATCCACTTAAAAGAAAGGCCCCTTGATGCCTGCAGAGGACCAAAGTATGCCAAATGGTGATGTTGGGTTGTGAAGCAGCACAATAACTAAATTTCTGCTTGTTTGCCATGCCAGAAAGATGAGAATGCGTTTCGTCGCTACTCCCCAGAACACCGTTAGGAAGTAAATCTTACGCACGCTGCTAGAGGCAATCGTTTTGAGGTGTCCTCACAGATTTAGAACGCCCAGCTGGTTTTTTCGGAATCTCAGATCCTATTGCCCTCAAATTTTGGACCCATTTCAAAATCAATTTAAATCGACGGGCCCTCAGCGTTGCAGTCACAGACTCGACGTTCACTTCGAAGCCACGTTATTCACCCGGCCATGGCGTGGTGACTTTACATTATCGTTCACGCCACCTAATGCGACCGACCGCCTCCCTTTACCTAGTCACGAGCCCCTTCAGTGATTTTAATATGGGACTACATTATGCTTAACATTTATGCACCTGCATCTGTGCAGAACCAAGGAGAAGAAGAACATTTCATATTTTTTTTTTATTATAACGTTTATACTTATTCCTTTTTAAATCCTTTTTTGAAATATTTACCTGTTCGGAAGATCGGCGGCTAACATGGCCATCCTCTCAGAAACAAAATGTTGCTGATAGCTTTCATGGCATTTTAATCATTGATTAACATAGCTCAACTTTTGAAGTACATCGTAGTATTATTTAATGATACAGAACCTGACGATCAGGAAACAAAAGGACACAACGTCCAACGACACCAAAGCCCTTCATGATTGATAACATTTTTACCGTCTTCCTGCTGCTTTTCCAACACAATGAAGTATCAATTATACAAGTAATACTTCATGTTTGCCTTCTCCTATCAAGCGATGATCTATAGAAAATGCTATTTTTAGCGTCATAAAAATGATAATGAAAGTTCACTTTTTATCTACCATCCTCTTTATATCTTAATTAACATCTGATATTAATATTTCTTAAGCTTTCAAACTTATCATTCGAAGCACTTTTTCCTTATTTTTCTACTGTCTCTATTACCTGATCATTCTTCTATAATTTCTCGCCGGTTTTTCTACAACTACCTATTACCAACAATTTCATGTTTTACGACTACGTTAAAATGCAATGAACACGGGACAAAGAACCACCCTAAGCGAGTCCGGCTGTGTTTGCGTTCGGTGTCTCGATCTTGCAGCATTTATATACGCAAACATATGTCCGGTCGTGTAAAAGTAAGGTGGCCGGTTATACCTGCTTTGCTTAAGTCGTATCGTAAAATAAATTATTAATTGCAATCGCGGTGTAAGTATCGAGGATGGTAGTTCGGGTTATGTCTTATATGGGTTTATAAATTAACGGAAAGGTGTCCAGATAAGAACTTTTAACGTAAGTTAATAGATTCTTATACGTTCATGCCTACACCGGAGCGTTTAACTGAACGGACCGGGTTAAGTTGATATTGGCAATTAAATTACAACGACACGTCGGATTGCTTCAAGCCAATTACAAATTATTTGATGTAATCGTCGTACCGGAGGATAAAATGACGTAACTAAATAACGAGGTTGTTGTAAGGTAATATACCTGTGAAGGTTTGATAACCTCTTCGGCGTTGGTCTAAACCAATGGAAGTTCACTTTAAAGTGAGCGTCAGTCTGCAGCAAGTAACAAAGATAAAGAATGGAGCAACATTTTCGGAAATTATGTATATAAGAAATATGTTGAGCAAATGAGACCATCGCAAAGAACATACAACTTATTCATGATTGGGTATATTTTAAGAAGTTTGGGGTTTTTAGCACTCATCTATCGTGTCGTGGGAGTGGTGCTCCTCTCATCTTCAGCAAGATATAGTTTTTTTTGCCTTTTAGATATTTTACATTGGCAAATGTTTCCCACTTTTTCAAGAAAGACATGCACTTGGGCATGACCTGTCTGATGACATTTTTTCTACCAATCCGATGGCGCATACATCATCTACGTTCTGGCAGAATGACATTAGCTTCCAAATATGTTGTAAATACGCGTAATGGTAGCTTAAGTAGGTCTTATTTGTAGGTTTCCAGCTTCTTGTAGGTTTTCATTTATATTATTTTCGCCTGTCATTCCGCCTCTGTTGTTGTGGTGATAGGTCTTTCTTTTTTTTTTTTTAATTGTTGTCTTTTAGTTTCCCCTTCGTAGTGCGTTCTTCCTTTACAATGATTATTGCGTTGTCCCATTTGCTGTTATGGTCTTCATCCCAAGCGCGATTTGGACATATCTCCAATGCTTACTGGTTTCTCATCTTCTCTGAGTCTCGCCTACAAAGATCTATTGGTTTCTCTGATATCCTTCGTTTGCTGGCCTACGCTGCCCGGCTTTGGTCTTTGTCATAATCGATTTGGTTGTATTGAAAGGCCTTTTACATTATTTTAGCGAAAGAATCTGTTTACAGGGTTGGCCTGCCAATTTGTAGAATTACTTTGGGACAACGCAAAAATCCTCACACAGCAAATGCTATAGGCGTACCAAATCTAGAGTTAAGCAGACGTTTTTTACCTCTAGACTTACCTCAAGTGCTATTGGTAACCACAGTACTTAACAGCATTTAAAATACCAAGAAAACAGAGCCGGGGTGACGTAAATAAGAGTATATTGTTCAAAATTAACAATTAAATAAGTAAGCATTTTTATCAGAGTTTGGGGTATTCCTCACCTTCTGGGAATCGCTTTCATCTTTTTCACGAATCCCATATTCCACCCGAAGTAGCCGAATCGAAAATTAATTTTTCACATTGATAGATGTGAATTTTAAAATCGCTGTCGGACGATACTTCAATTAAAAGTTAATCAATTTAAAAAGAAAGAACAAACACATAAATACGTGGAGGAAATAGGTGGCGCGGCGAGCGAAACGAGGGAAAAGGCAAGGAAAAAAAAGACGACTGCGAGGGAGTTACAGCGACGGGAAAGCGGACGATGGATCGTTCGGAATCGGACGAACAACAAACGCGAGGCGATGATATCAATAATTTCGGAACGTGCAGACGTGATTTTTTAAATATAAATTATATATCAATTTTTAATTGCGATCGGGGCCCCGCGGTGATGCTTTTTTTTCTCCTCTCTTTTCCTTTCTCCCCCGAATCGGGGCTTTGGCGCCCGGAACGACCGAAACCGGTATTGATTGATGAAAATGGGTGTATATATTGTTAATGGTAGTGGTTTTTCGGGAGGGAAAAAGCTCCGGTCCGAGCCTTTTCGTCCGGGGTATTACGCCTTTTTTCTACGTTCGCCGCGCTAGCCAGGCGGCCACCGCACGCCGCCGCCGCCGCCGCTGCTTTCGCGAATTCCTTGTTAATTAATTTCTCGCCGGGAATATCGAGAATTCTCGATGTAAATTGGTCGAATTGAAAAATAATGGAAGCGCGGAAAATTCATGTCTTATTATTAGTTTATTTTATTCGCCGGTTGGAGTGATTGAAGGCGAACGCTTTTTAGCGGAAAAGTTTTTCAGAAATGGTTTTACTTTTCCTCAATTAAATTTTATATTTGAAATGCACTAAAACTTACGAAGGAAAATAAAACTGATTTTGATGAACTAACAACAAAAATCGGATGTCTATCAATTAAATACTTGGTAATGATTGCAATTTGTTCTACTTCGGCTAAACGCCGGTATATGAGAACTCTGCTGCGACCTCCATAGCATAACGCCAGATGACAAAGGCGTCATCAACGTACCTGTACAAACACTTTGGTTTAAAGTTATGAAATAAAAGGGCTTGTTGCTGTTGTCGCGTTTTAATGATTAATTTGTGGTTTGCTATGGTAAAGCCATGGCTCTTTATAAGGAGCCATTTTTGAAGAAAACAACGGGAAAGTTATGGCTATAGTGTTTCGGGACTAAAAGGATGTGTTGCTTGTTGAATTTATGGAACCGGAAACTACGATCAATGCAGCTGTTTACTGTCAGACTTTACAACGATTGCGGAGACCCATTCAAAACAAAAGAAGAAGCGAGCTGACTTCTGGAGTTCTTCTCATTCATGACAATGGCCGCTCTCACACTGCTGCTATAACCCAACCACTTCTTGAACAATTTCGATGGGAACTTTTTGAACACCCGGCGTATAGCCTCGATTTGGCGGCAAGCGACTTCCATCTCTTTCGTGAACTGAAAAAGTGGCTAGGAGGGCAGAGCTTCCAGAGTACAGAGGAACTTCAAAACAACGTCACGGATCATCTCAACTCACTCTATTCAGAAGGGATTGGAAACAAATGCATCAGTCTTCACGGCGATTATGTAGAAAAGTATTTCTACTGGGTATTCTGATAAAAATTACAAACTTTCCAAATTGGGACAAACGCGACAGATTAATACGATTACTGGTACCGCGATCATTTGTATTACCGGTAATTATGTGGTCTCATGAAATGTGTAAATAAATTAAATAATTCGTTTGATGCTTGTGTCAACTTGTTTGTTCCCCAGCGTAGCGTACCGTTCAGAAAACAGAAGATTTTTTTCGAGTTCTTAAGACTAAGTAACATTGATGTTCTTGAATGTATCAAAATCGGTTTCAAACAAGTAACAAGTATTGCAAACAACTGCAATGTACGGTAGTGGGCAGATTTCCGTCTCTTTTGAGGTAACTTGTTCATGAGTTAACTTGAAAAACAAAACAGCGAATATTTTGTTTAGGCATTTTTTTAGGCATTAGGAAAAGCGCCATCCCAGAGTTTCTGGTGAATTCGAAGCAGCTAAATTTACAAAAAAAAAGGAAGAAATGAAGAGATAGTGGTAGTAACTAAATATTGAGCGTGCAGAAAAAGGAAACCGATAGAAAGCATTTGCCGAGAATTTGTGTTTCGTTGGAATATTTATTTTTTTTTATTCTCTACGTAAAAATGGCGATTGGTAGTCTTGAAATAAATAAATATAATAGTCTAAAACTTATACGCATTATACAGCGTTGATTTCGCCTACAACTACTTTACGCGAAATGATATTTAAGACGATTGAATTTTTAATGAAATCTTCTTGTAAGCTGGATTAGAGGATGGTGTTAAAATATGTAAATATTCGCAACGTTAAGCACGAAACGTAATTTTGTTTAGTAAAGCATTTTACTTTAATATAAAATCCGGACATAAAACCGACGAGAAAGCAACAGAGACGAAAAGAGGCAACAACGAATCATCCGCCTAGTCATTTAATTATTCAACGTAATTTGCATTAGAAATAATAATAAAGACGTATATACACATCTATATATTCGGCGGAAAGACCGACGCAACAATATAAAGAATTTAACGTTGAATATTAAATAAATCGAGATGGCTACTTGGGAAAGTGAATTAGCTGTCTGTTTTTGGATGTGAAACGAATTTATTATTTAGCCGTCGTGGAATATTAATACCGATTCTCAGTTGAGGATGTATTTTCTTCTGGTTACTATATTTTAATTTGGGAAAGTGGACGGGGAGACTCTCGAATCCTTTCGATTAAAATTTAATATTTAACGAACGATATATACTTACTTACTCGCCGATATAAACATGAAAAGTTGTTTAATTCTAAGTTTAGAAGAAAGGAGGTTCGAGCTCAACGAAATAAGCGAAATTAGAATAACCAGGAATAATTTTATTTAATTGCGTTAAATTGAAGGTGTGAAGAAGGTGTTGTCATTCTTTTAATTAATTTAATTTAGTAATAATAATAATAATAATAATAATAAACGAATGGATATATTGTGAGCTTTAATTTTCGAAATTTCATGTAAAACCACCCAACATCTCTGGTTGTAGAGTTATAGTCATGTAGTGTAAAAAAAAAAGTTATACGTATTTCTTTAAATTTTTAAATGTCTGGCATTTGAGAATGCGTAAGATTAACGTACAAAGGCGAGGTTCCACTACGTGTTGCAGCCATTCATTGGACATGCAGCCATTTAATTGTAATTGTTGTAAAACAAGAGCTTGTATTTAGTACAGAAGCATTGAAACGAAATGTAACCTATAGATGCCTTTGTTGCCATCATTCAATCCTCATTGTTAACATTCAGTCAATCGTAGATTATTCTAAGCTTGAGTAGCGATGGGGCTAGCGTTCGTTTTGAACTGTGTGATTCCCTTAAATCATTATGTAAAGTTGTATTTTCGAAATTTGATGCGTTGCTCCCATTTCGAATTTTTATTACTCAGATCTTTCACTATTAATAAGCCAGCCCATTCTTCACCTTTGTCTAATCGGCTGCTAATAGTCTAGTAGTAGAAATCCCCAAACTCTTGCATTATAATCTAAATTATAAATTAGAAAGGAATTTAAGGCTTTCCTTTAGTCTAGAAAATTTGTCGGCTCCCCCCACTGGTGGGGGTTATTTCCGGAATCAAATAATCGGGGAAGAATATTTTGGACATTAATCAGCAAATGGAAACACGTAAAGAGATAAAATCAGATAATACTAAAGAAAACGGAGAGAAAGCTGAAAGCGTTGTTCAACATAACAGTAAGAAGTTGGTCACGCTAATAAAGCACCTCGAACGTCTTAGTAACCTTTTTTAAGCTATTTTCCGTAATTTTGAGTTATTCACCTACGGATGGTGGATCCACCACCTTGAAATTTGCAAATTTTTGGTGATCAACGACCCTAACAATCTCTAAGTAACCATCCTCAGTATTTTCAAGCGGCTTTGTCGAAGTTTGAAAAAAAATAAAACGGGACATTAGGTCACCGATGTTTACGAAGTATCATACCTCTCGAATATAAAAAGTTGAATTGGAGCAAACAAAAACGGGTTTCGAAGGGGAAGCGTTGTACTAAATGGTGACCTAAGCAGAAATAAGCAAAAGAATTCGTTGTTTTTATATATATAATACAACCTCCAATATCACCGAAAACCTCGAAATTCTGACATGACAGAGCAATTATGCTGCCGAATCCGGATTCAGTATAAAAAAAATTGTAGAAGTGTCAGACTCATTACGTGATATTGTTGATGAAGGATTATTAATAATTGGGTTGATGTTGGGACTATTTCCCTCCGTTTGTAGTTTTTTTAGAACTTTGGCCAGAGCAAGGGACAGCGACATAAGAACTAATCAAACATCGGAGACAGCACCAACCCAAACGGATACGGTAAGTAGGACCTTCATCTCATACTTCAGAGGCCTTTCGGAGAAACTTGGACGAGTAGGCAAGAAATACAAGGTGAGAGCTGCAAAGAGAAGAACGGCAAACACCACCACGTCGGTATTGACAAAGACCAACCCGGACAATGTGAATCAACAAACGAAGAATTGTATATACTAAATTCCTTGTGAATGTAGACGTCCATATATAGGGGAGACTAGCCGACTCCTACAAATGAGAATCAAAGAGCTCAAGAAAATGGTTCGCCTAAGGGAAGCTAATAAAGCCAACTTGGCACAACACGCTTGGAAAGAAGATCGCAGAATTAATTGGAATAACACATTGATCTTGGAAAAAGAAGACCAGAAGGTTGTTGAAAGAAACTGCATATATGGCTACAAACATCTAATGCTATCAGCACCCCAAGCGCGGAATTAAAAGAGGTCTAGCTCCGCAGGCTGGCGGGAGCATTACCACCCGAACACCAGCCGCAGTAAGAAATAGGACAGACACCTTCTGCGGGAAGAAACAATGGCTACGGCGCACCTACTTCTGCGCAGCTGGGTGGTCAAACGCGAGTGAGAGTGTTTTTGCTTTTTTTTTGCATTTGCTTAAAAAGTATTAGCTTGGCAAGAAACACCCTTTATCCGAGCTATCCTGCAGACGACTGAAGATTGTCGGTCGAAACGTAGGATTCCAAAAATCCAACAAACGGAGGAATAGCCCCAACATCAAGCAGAAAACCAAATCAGCAGATCCAAAAAAATAAAAAGACCGTTTTTATAAATCTTGTACAATGATTTCGTTAGGCAGCGATAGCTTTACAAAGCCGTTTATTAAATTAATTGAACCCGTTTTTTTTTTAATTAATTACCATTTTAATAATCAATTCACACATTACCAACATTTCACGGACAATGAAATGGAAGAATTCGGCCTTCAAAGTTATTACCCGACCGATTTCTCAAGGCTATTCGATCTGAAAAATTAGCGCAACGTAATTTGACGGAGTAATTAAAATTACGCATCTCAATGGCGATTAATTTAATTATTTTCATATTACATTCGCATTACAACGGCGATTTTTCCGTAGGTACATACCTACGACGCGCGATGTTCCGTTAATTGGGGATTTGTTCCGTCGCCCTTCAAATGCTAAATACGAACGGCGATTATTACGTAAAAGAAGTAGATACGTCTGTTATTTCGATATTCTCGGAATGCAGCGAATGTTTGTGTACCGCATTACTTGTCTTTGTCGTGAATCCCGGATATAAAATAAATTTCAGGAAAAACCCGAACGAAAAACAGCGTTACCATGTAAATTGCGTCATTATATGGCAATTTTATATAAATTACTTGAATAATAAGTTAAATATGAATTGTTGTGGGAAAAATGTTTAAATAATGTATCATAGCCATTGTATTGTGTTAACCTTTAACAATGACGTGTGCGGTCTCAATGTCTCAAACAAACAAGATAGAAGCATTAACCAGAATTTGTTTCATCGAAAATTACATTTACATAGAAAAATTATTTTAATTCAAAAAAGTCTTACGCATCCATTACGAGGTGTTTTAGGTTAGAGTTCATTCAACAAAAATTTATCAGATCTTTTTTGTTTGAAGTAAATATTTTAGTGTCCTGCGAATGAACGCAAACTATTATTGAACTTAGCTATCATTCATACGAAGTGGTATGTAAAGAGGTAAAGTTTCGGAAGTACCTCTGTTGTCAAGAATATCTCCGTTTACATATGTACAGCCAACTACGCATCAAGACAGCGTTCTTGTCGCTTCTACAATGCGTCCTGGAAATCCACTTCTCGGAGCGTATCAAGCACCATTCGCGATTGGCGCTGGATTTCCGTAATAGTGTCACAAACCTTAAAGTTGGATATTCAGCCACAGGAAGAGGGCAAAGTCCACAAGTTAGTTAGAGTCAATTTCTGTGTAGGTATCATAAACTCCTTCCTGTTTCGAGTATAGTAGTTGCAGGACTCACGAAAAAATTCCTGGAAATAGTAAGCAAGATAATGCTACTAGTACAGCTACTCATGGAATTGGTGGAATCACGCGCAGGAAAATCAATGTGAGGAAAAGAAACGCTAATCAGCGGACGTGTTACTACCTACTTGGCGCCATCAGCGTTGTTCCAAACGTATTCTGTACCTCATCACTATTTGCCAGGTTAATTTCTTAGCGCCATCTAGTATTAAGAGATACACGCACCTGACTCGTCCTCTCGAAGGAGAGTAATATAAGCCGAGAGGCAAATAGTGATGTGAAGTAGAGAATGCGCTCGGAACAACGCTGTTGACGCCGGGTAAAGTTCACAACCTCAATCTGGGGGGTATGACGTTTGTGAAAGTGCGGCCATGTTGTGGCTTGCGAGAAACTCGCGTGTGAGAAGGGAATAAACACGGGGTGTATGGTTGTGATGGAACAGCCAATCTTTCGCGCGCCACGATTCCTGTCACATTCGCCAAATGTATTCCCTCAGCCGTGCCATTGACTCTTTAACTATTGTGGACGAATTCTCGATGCATAATGCATGCTCTTGGTTAAACTGGAGAGCTGCCTAGCCTTTTTCAGTCGTGCTGAGAAGACTATTGCTTCGTACATTCAAATTTCGTCACCAAAATGATCTTCGATATGAAGACCTCGATCATCCATGTTACGCCATGCTCTTCAGATTTGACTCCTGTGGGCTTCGCCCTCCTCCCGCGGTTGAAAATCCAGCTTAAATGTCGCCGTTTTGACACTATTGTGGATATCTAGCAGCACCAATCGCAGAAAGTGCCAGACAGAAGGGAACCTCCAATTCCCTCCCCATTCCGGAACTAGCAAGGACGCTGGAAATGCTGTATTGGTACTATTTTGAAGATGACGATATATAAACGTTTGCATTTAGTAAATTATTTTTTGACATAATTTCCTTGTGCCATATAAGCCATCTAAATAATAGGATTAGTCGAAATCTGCAAAGTAGGCATTTGTTTCGGCAATGACCTCTTAATAAACGTTTGAAAAAAGAAAAGAAATTACAAGAGGTCAAGTCTGGCAAATATGACCAATTCGTACTGTAACTGGACTAGCTTGCTGTTGCAATTGCCGTTGAGTAAGCCGCAGCGTTATTATGATGCAAGAGATTCTTTTTCTTCGCTAGGCAAGGCCTTTTTCTCTTTTTAATTCGGCGTAGAATCGGTCTAACAAATCAGGATAATACAGTCGCGTGATTATCCTTCTTTTGTAGTTCTCTAGTCGTCCTTATAAACTGCATCCAACTTCTTTTTAATTTCTGCAGACGTTTATATGGAGTTTATAGTGGAAGAAATCCAAAATTATCAAACTTATGGGCAGAATTTCGTGAACAATCAGGTCGAAAGCTTTAGAAAAATCACATCAACCTGACTGTGATGTGTTGAGAAATAACCGCCAAGTTTGTGATGGATAAAATCATGTTGCCAGTTAGAGATGTACGAACGAATGCTGGAATAAAGAATCCACTCATATAGTTTAGTAGAAATCAGTCTATAATTCAACAGAACTGAGCAACTTATTGGATCGTTCCAGCAATGCCATAAAAGGAAAACGTCCGTATTTGTTAAAGAAAAAAAGAGTTAGAAAACGATTTGCTTTCTCTCCCACCATATTCGCCAAACTTAATCTTCAACGATTATTTCATATTTCCGAATATGAAAAAATGTCTCGACGGAAACAGATTTTCCTCAAACGATAAAGTGATTGCAGAAACAAACGCCTATTTTACAGGGTTGGAGAAATCGTATTTTTTAGATAGAATACAAAAGCTTTGGATTAAGTGTATCGACTACGTTAAAAAATAAAATGAATTTTACATTTAAAAATGTGGCCAAGGCCGGAGATTTATCGAACTCCCCTCGTATATTGTATATTGACCAATTTTCTTGGAAAACGTAGAAGCAATATTCGCATCCGGAACTGGTAGACGCGGTACCGGGGCGGCAGTGACAGATATGACGGCGAAAACGTATTATATAAATAAAGTTAGCGTAAAGTCATCGTAGTAGCAGAAACGTCGGGAATGGCGAAACCCGGGACGAGCGCTATCCTTCCAGGTAAGTACGAGATAGAGTGCGCGCACCTAATCTGGAATTCTAGCGCCCGGTTACAACTAATCTTCGCCTAATTGAATTTGCTAGATTGCTTTGCTCGATAAAATATACATTTACCTACCACTTGCCATTCGTAATTTTGACGTTATCTAACGAGGCGAATTCCTGTAATTGTCGCCTCGGTATTGATCTGTTGCGATTTTCGTTTAAGACCGGGCCATATTCAACATAAAAATGATTTTCTGCGACATGCCATTTATTCAATGTTGTCTTGTTATCAGTATATAGTCATATAGCCCCCGGTCTTATCGTATATTTTCGCGAAAATGCGTAATTTATCTCGCATGTGACCATGGTTTTAGCTTCACATGGAGATCTGATGAAATTTTGCTTCGAACTTAAGTTGGCAACACGGAGCCTATAAACTTATTTAAGGGATGTGTACTTTCGTACGGGAACTTTTGCGATTGACTATACGTTACAAACGAATGCGCACATATACAAATACCCAAGCCGAAGAATAATAAACGAGTCCCGTTCGGGGCAATAAAACTCATTTCGAAAAATCTGGTTATAATAGATTTATTGTGCCTGAAACAATAATTATATAAATAAAATGTAGAATTTATGTTCGGACTTAAAAGTCCGAGAAGAGAAACACGTGTGCGAAAGAGCGAAATACTTATTATAGATTTATTATGGCGGACCGATCGTAAAACCTTAGCGGTAAGTGCGTACCCCGACCATACGTACTGCATGCACACATCTATAGGTATTATACGTCTGCGTATATCCAAGAACGTATGTATATGCGTATAAAATATGAAAATAACAAAACAACGAGACGATTGGCTCTCTATGAACGTTCGAAATAAATATCCGACGTTTACAAGCTCGCGAGCAGTTCAAAACATCTGTACCGCGCTCTAATGCGCACTTGTATATGCGTCTGTATACACTACTACCCAAGAATTCAGTCTTAAGACAAAGGAAAGGTAAATTTTAAAGACTCTTAACATTCCATTTGCACTAGCATGTTTATTTACTTTGTTATGCTTACTTGAATGTATACGTAATTTCGTCGGATACATCACCAAGGAACGGAGGTTAAATTCCTTTGAGCTGTAACATTCTTAGGAAAACGACTTATCGAATTTATGCGGTCTGATCGCAGGGTACAGGTGTATCCGATTGCAAAAGCTACATATTTGAACTTCATTCAAGAAAAAAAGTATAAGAGAGAAAGGAAATAAGATTGCTGAAAAATTTCATCGCCGCAATCTTCCCTTTTTCCTAGATCCAGGTTTAGAGCCCTTCGGATCCCTAATCATTATTGTAACAGTTTGAATTTTCCCGATCCGAGCTTTTAAAATCTTACCACTGTCACGATTCTGTCGTAACAGGAAAAAGACCAATAATTCAGAAAGGACAGTCACGGACTCTGATAATTGTGCATCGCTCTGGAAAACGATGCTGGGGCTGCTCAATTTTATACGCTAGGAGAGGATTCAACGATTCTTGAGCTTTCCTCAACGTTATCCTGGAGAGGTGTTCATGTATAGATGGAATTTAGAGACCTTAACATCTTATTCTACGCGACTTGTACTTTGTTTAAATTACCGCGGCGGGTTAAAGCACCATAAATTATTATGGGCTTCAGACATGTATAAATAAGAAATTTCGTTTTTCGATTGAGCGGGGAATTGCGGGCAAAGAGAGAAATTAGCGCATTCCTGGTGTGTAATGATTAAAGTTATTCTTAAAGTGGCGAACTTTTGGTATTGACAGATACCTCGTTGGAGATGCTTCACCATCAATCTTTCGCTCCCGTAGGGCTGTAACGTCGGCGTACATAGGGCGAGTCTCGAGGAATGCCACTTATCCAGAGTATAAGTAATTCGGACGTAGATAAGGAACCGTGTGGCATCCCGGCTAACATTGAGCTTTTAGATGGAAGAACTTAGCCGTTTTTAACCGAGAAAGTTCTTCCTGTTAAACATGATCTAACAAGTGCTAATAGATTTTTGCCAATACCAAACCTTTTCATTTTTCGTAACAACCCACGGTCAAAGGCCCTCGAAGGTCCAAGAGATATTACCCCAGCAGCCTTCCAGAGCTTAAGGACACTCGAATTTGCAGAACAACTGCAAGTTCGCCGAAAGTCCGGCGCCCATTGGAAAGAGATTTCAAGACACCTAATTATAAGTCGGGTTACTATGACTACCTCCATATCTTTGAAAATGAGGACAGGAGGTTGATAGCTTTTAATGACAAATTTGCCAACAATTATTTTTTAGTGATTGTTGCAGATACTTTGCATTGGCTCTAGTTCTGGTAGTAGTGCCACGCATATTTTCACAATAAACTACCTACCTACTAAACCACAATAATGGATATTTCTTACCATATTTATTGTCAGTTTCGCCAACTTGAATTGTCGGCAAAATTAAAAAAAAAATTACTAAATACCTTCACGCAGTGGCCTGTGAGACAATAGTTTTAAATAGTACATAGGGGAAATTATCCAATAGTTCGACGGTATGCTTTGCAATTATGTTGGAGGCGTCGACTAAATTGCCAGATTAGATTATATTTTTTTAGATTTTTATTGCAATAACAACAACAAAGTTTTAATTAATTTTTTCGAAAATGATACCAATTTTAATGAGTTTTTCGAAATTACTTAGAGACATTCTATCACTTATTTCAAATCCTAACGTTGCGCGCAATCGACGTTTATATAAGAGGCAGCAGTACAGAAATAATATGAAAACGTCAGAGTTGGAGTTTGTACTGGATATTTGTAATAGTGATAGGCTATTGTGCTACTGTCGAGTTGGTGCTACCTCAAGGTAGCCAAATCCTCATCTCTAATAAAAGAATCACGAGTGTAAGTTCAAATTCTATAGCCTTCATTTCTAGTTTGGAACTAAGATTATTTAGAGTTTGAGAACATCTAATTAGTGCCAGAAAACGTTTATAAAAGGTATCTAGTAACTACGAAATACAATGGAATGGTTAATTGTATGTTATCTTACTCTTTGAGTAAAACTTTAAACTAAAAAAAAAATTGTTTCTCGTAAAAAAATATATAATGCTACATGCGTTCCTGACCATTTAATCTAAAAGCATTGGTTACATGCATATTTCATCTGGATCAATCTTGAATTGATGACTTTATAGCCAGTTTTTAGCAGTATGTTCGGAATCGTAATGTTGCTGGTTTCTTTCATCATTTATTCATTTTAAAATACACAGACACTGTTTTCAAGAGTAAGAATTTATAGAAGAATAACTTCTTCACATGGTAGAGTAGTCGGAAACATTATCACTTCTTTTCCAATAGAACAGCGGCCTAATAAATTCCGCTACGTATTGCGTTTAATTTTGGCTTATTCAAAGATATTCTTAAGAAATCCGCTTAAAAATTATTTTTCGATTAATGCTCTTGTACTTTTGAGAGGTGGTGTATAAGAGTCTGGACGCTAGAGTATGAAGATTAAATATTATAAATGGGTATAATTCATAGCTCAACCAACAATACGCGCATAGGAGCACGTTTACAAACGTTTCATATTTGAATTCATTACCTACTAGTTCCCGATGTTTGTTTAGATGCCTGTAGGGCTTAGGCCTGCGCGGAGACGTATTATTAGAAAAAGAAAATTTATAGCGGAATTTATTGTCGCGGTTCTGATCGGCGACTTGATGAAAACTAGCAATGGCTGTGCAAGCTACGTATGTACATATATCGTGAATGTCACAGGGTGCGTTGTACTATGCTTATTACGTACAATATAATGATAACAATAATAATAATAATAGTTCATCAGACAACTTCCAGAGCTAACTCAAAAATTAGAAATGTAAAAAGGTTAGAAAAGCCTAATTCATAATCTTCTTTAATTCTGACACCAAAATGTTTTTCGAATGAGTCTCCGCTCATCGCTTCATCAGACTGAAAAATGTGAAAAATCGCCCCAGTGAAGAGCGAAAACTCACTCGAAAACAAATTTTGATGTTAGAAATAAATAAAATTACATGAGTTAAGTTTTTCTGGCTCTTTGCCTTTCGTATTAGTGAAGTCTGTTGACTGGCGCTACAATTTAGTAGTTACGTTTCAATTCGCTACTTCTGCACAACTTAAAGCACATAGGTACAATAGTCACAGTAGAATGTGAAGTGGCTATTGGGTTAAGGAAAGTTAGCTTCTGAAGGAGCCACGGGCAATACAATTTACTGTGAGTCAGACTGTACCTACTTAATTTACGAAACTATTCTCTTTACCCGCAATCATCTAAAAACATATTAATTTGCAACTTAAATAGCAAGTAAATTTTGGCCATTTTAAATTTTAGTGCTACTGATATGTACGTCATAAATAGGAAACCAAATAGGGGAGCTATACCCTAATTGGGATCTAATTAATGGAAAAAAAAAACAGACTGCTTAAATTTTGTTTTAATTATTTCCATCCAATAAGTCAGCATAATATTCGTCATTAATCGTTTTGCCATTTTCAAGGTAATCAATGCGTACATCCCAAAACACTGTGGCTATGATCTTGTTGGAAAAACCCACTGTTTGCACTGTTCTTTGGGTTCCACTGTGCTATAATGAATGCACGTTTCAACGACAGAATCGATAAAAAAAAAACGTTCGCATCGCGCCTTGATATCGCCAAACATTCTTTTGAGGTACTTGGTAATAGTCAATTTTAAGCTATCGCGGCCCTTATCTTGAGGAAAGCTTCCTTACATTCCAATTGAGTTGTTAAAATGTCATGCACCCGGCCAATTGAGATGCCCACAACATCAGCAATTTCACGCACTTTCAATTTCCGATCATTCTCCCATTTGGACGACCTGGCAGAAATGCTCGTAGGGTGGCGTTTAGATTCAGCTGTCCATTATTTTATGGTCGATAACGAAGCTCTAGGGTAAACTTCGCCGAGTTCAACTTTTATTTCATCGTTCGGTTTCTTTTTCAAAAACACACATTGATTCTGATTCTAATTCTAGTAGCACAATCTCCTGTCGAAGCCAGATAATTATCGAATTTCTCTCCCCTAAATGACGATGTAGGGTCAAAGGGAACTCTCGAACTCCTGAGAAATTTGCATCTATCCAAACTATGTCCACCAACAGAATAGGAACAAACCTTTCTTGTGTACAGATTTTGTAAGATCGGGAGATAATCTTGAAGACGACTACGAAACAGAAGGTCCTTCCACTTTAGAAATTATTCAAAAAAACTGGGAATTTTACTTGAATATTTCTATTGCATTTGAAAAGTTCTTTAAATAGTTGAATGTAGGTTTTCACGACCGTGATCCATAGTAAAAATGTCTTTCGGGTGTTGTGGCGTACTTGATGTTCGACTTGACGTTTCGCTGATCATGCTGTCAGTTTCTTCAGAAGATTCCTAAAGACTGCCCTTAGGTAGTTAGTCTTTAGAAATCTTCTGAAGAAGCTGACAGCATGATCAGCGAAACGTCAAGTCGAACATCAAGTACGCAACAACGCTCGAAGGATGAAAGTTCTTTAAAGACAAGAAAACGAAAATTTATATCGCTTGTCGTTGTAAACTTGAAACACTATTACCAGCAGTGTTACTAAGTTACAATAGTAAAATTCCGCCATTTTTAATGGTGCAGAAGAAGTAAAAAAGTGGTGAAAGGGTGATTAACGATACTTAAAATGGAAGTTGCTATTTAATAAATATAAAAATGAGATTTTAAAAGTATTATTAGTGAAGCAGAGGTGCCATATGTGCTGCCCACGTTTCTAGATCATTTTCAATAGTAAAATTCCGCCAATTTTTAAGGGTGCAGAAGAAGGAAAAAAGTGGTGAAAGGGTGATTAACGTTACTTAAAATGGCAGTTGCTATTTAATAAATATAAAAATAAGATTTTAAAAGTATTATTAGTGAAGCAGAGGTGCCATATGTTCTGTCCACGTTTCTAGATCATTTTCATTTTTTTTCTGGATAGAGATAATATTTAATCAAAAGCTAGAGAGAAGTATAAATAAACGACATCGTTGTGTCTACCTTCAATCGCCTCAGAAGCAACAATATGTGCATATCATGCTGACGGCCACGATAAGAAATTTGTTAATTATTAATCAAGAACGGTGCTGTCACAAGAATTAGAGCCATCTATATGAAAAAAATAAAATTCCGTTAAAGTACTCTGTATGCGTAGGTTTATGTACGTTGATTTAGATCGCAGGAATTCGTGTATTTTAGTTTAGGGTAAGCGCTAAAATTCGGTCCTTGTAAAATCTTTGTTACGAATTTATTCAATATTTTGTGTGGTACATATTTGCTACACTACATCACCATTATTAGTTCCTTTTTTTATACCAAATTCACAATTGTGACGTATTGGAACAGGCAGTTTAAGACGATTTACCAACGGTTTCCTACTCGGCGATGATTTTGATCGTTTGGCATTGTTCCACGCACAAATCTAGTATGCTATAAACATACAAAATATTTGAACGAATTACATACATATTTGAATATATGTACCCGGTTTTGTTTCGTTCGTCCATTTTTTTTTTCGAACGGTTTCCGTCTATACGCGAACCCGTTCGATCGCTTCTCGAACAGAACATTGCAATTTTTTTCGATTGTTACCTTTGCACAAACGTGCATAAACAACTTGAAAAACAGAAATTCCGCTCGCGTGCACACGTAAAACATCACCGATGCTACCGGTTTGATTGCGAACATCATTTTAAAAAACGTAGAAATTTTTTCGCCGCGACTCCTCGTTTTTTTTTTGTTTTCTGCGCTTTTTTTGTTTTATTTCGCGTGTGAGAAAATATGGTACATAAAGCATATTTTTATATGAATTCGGGCGTATGAACGCGGACGAATGGCGTAAAAGGAGGCTGTGTATACCTCTAATACCCAATGTATAGTTACCAGCAGTTGAAATGACCACTATTTGACAAAGGTGAATGATTCATACCTCTGTATCCCCTTTGGATTCGATAGCAGTAGAGAAAAGTGGGCCAAGCTTATGTTGCACACATTTCATTAATGTTCCTTTAATTAATAATTTGACCGCAAATGATGGGTGAAAATTAATCCGAAAATAGGAGGCAACTTTTCCAGCTTCTATGATAATTAATTTTACCCCCAAAATAATGGGGGGTAAAATTTTCTCGATTCCTTCTTGAGGTAGCTATTTGAGGACTTTGGTCAGATTGCAAAGCAAGAATGTACTCGGTGATTGGCTTGATAGGAGGAAATGGATGTAATTCTTCATTTTTAACGTGGATTGAATGCACTTTGGTTCCATCTAAAAGGATTGTTCAATAAAGAGAGAATGAGTCAGCAATTTAAACATTAATTAATTAAGGTAACAGAAAATCGAACGCGTTTCCCTCGTTGCGACGATAATATTGGTGATGACTGTTGTCCTGTAGGTCAAATTAGCCCAACAGCTAAGAATTGCAGGTGCTTTCAATCGAGTACGTGAGCTTCTTTGACGACAAATGTAACGTTCTTTACAAGAGCAAGGATGATAGTTTGAGAATCTTCCGCGATAATTGAGTTGGAGTGCGCTAAATGGGTTGTTTGTTGTTAAATTTTCTTATAAAAGCCGTATCTCGAAAACCAGCGAGTATTGGACCTCAGTTTTTCTTGTTCTGTAATCTGCACTATCACTTACCAAAGTAGTACCAAAGTTTATTTATTAATTATTAATAACGCTCTGTATATTAAATATTCTTTACATTTTTGATCAGTGTATTAAATTAAAATGTATATTTCAAAATAATATTTGTATTAATTTGCTAATAAATTGGGGATAAATGGTTGGAGTTAGTGGAAACGCCACTGGTTTTACGTGCCACGAAAATGTTTGGCATTATATAAAGACAGGTTGTAAAATTGGACATTACTCATGTAGTAAGGTGTACAACTGTGTACCTATTCTCCGTACACACATAGCGTACGGATGCATTCGCCAGAGCGGAGAGGAAAAAAATTTAAAAAATATTCCACAGCGCACACAATAATATGCATCACAGGCGTTTAATTCGATCAAAAATACAATTTCCCCCTCACCACTACCGCATTTCCCTAGAATAAAATTTACGGCAACAATTCAAGAATAATACATTTGTATACATGTGTATGCATTATTTTTCAATTTGAAGCTCTCTCTACGCGATCTCGTACTTGCTACCTACCCCATGTTCCCGCTCTCTCCCTCTACGGTGTATAACTACACTATTCCCATCCATGTGTAGATGTAGCGGGTTCGCGAATGCATACATCGCGTATAGAAGAAGTACCGCACCAACATATGTGTACTTGAAACAACAATGCGCGCATACCTCAACGGAAAAATATCCAATGGCAATTCACTTTTAAATATATCACAGAAGTGTATGTACGTTCGGCCGTGCTGTACCTCTCTGTGCCGCCTACATGTATTTCTTTTTCTGATATTTCCACTATGCGTTTCGCGAAATGCGTATTTTAAATTGTGAAATTGAATTTTTCCTCTCTCCTTATCAAGTCCAACGTTCGTCGTCATTCAGACACGATATTTTCAAGAGAAGCGAACCGCAAAAACTTTTTTTTAGGAGTGACATACTTGTACATATACGTATGTATTTTACCTCAATATAAAGGTAACGCAAAGTTTTTTTAACATAGATTATCATAAAAGCAGACAGAAGTTTAGAAAAAAAAAGAAAAACGGAAAATGAATAAATTTAACGTTTTAATAACGTGCAACGATTGCTTTATACGACTGAGAACGGAATATATGTGAAATTGAAAGAAATGAAACGCTTTTTAATCGAATATTTGGAGCCTATGTACACCATTCTTAGCCCATTTTTTTAAATTAAAAATTTGGCATAATTTTAAAGCACAAACATCGGGAAATTTTACCAAATGGCGCTAGACGAATTAAGATTAGAGAAACATGTTGAGTAAGGTTCGAGCATGAAAAAGCGAATCGCGTGCTGGATGCCGAGCTTACTTATTCCGGACCGTAAACGCATTCAAATGAATATTTCCAAAGAGATTTCGCATTGATTAATAACACTTCGGAAGCCAAGGCACAGACAAATCAGTGGACTGGAAAGGCTGGATCAGCTTCAAAAAAGGTCTTATGGTTCGAGAAAATGATGCCCAGAGTTCTTTGGGATAGTCATTGACATGTGCAAAAAGTCGAAGGCAGTAATTACGGCAAAGCGGCCGCATTTGCAGAAAAAGAAAATTTTGTTCCTCCCAGTGATCTTTCTCTGTTTTCTAGGCTGAAACTACTGTTAAACGTGTGTTGGTGTGCCTCTGTCGTTTTTGCGCGAAAGCTTTAAGAAAATTTACTTTAAAATGGCACGCGGCAAGCCTACCAGTGTAGAAAAACGTTGACGCATTATTACGCTGTTTGAAGAAGGATATTCGGGGCGACAAATTGCTGAAAAAATAAATATGAGAAATTCAACAGTAAATGACATCATAAAGCGATATCGGACAACTGGAACTATAGAAAATCGTGTTCGTCCTGGAGCATCTAGGAAAACAACAAAAGCTGAAGATTTGGGAATTGTATTATTAAGCAAACGCAATAGAAAATTAACAGCGCCACAAATAGCAGCCGAAGTCAATCGCGGCCGTGAAGAACAAGTTTCGGCGAGTACGGTAAAACGTCGACTTCAACAAGCAGACCTTCATGAACGCATTGCCATTCGAAAACCCTTATTACTTCGGAGCAACAGAGCAAAACGGCTACAGTGGACCTAGATTGGTCGTTAGATGATTGGAAACGCGTGCTTTGGAGTGACGAGTCAAAGTTTGAGGTTTTTGGGCAAAATCGACGAGTTTATGTCCGAAGATCTAAAACCGAAAAAATGATCCCGGACTGCATTGTGCCTACAGTGAAGCAAGGGCGTAGTTCTGTGTTAGTGTGGGGATGTTTCTCCTTTGCTGGGACGGGGGATTTATGCAGAGTGCAGGGTGTAATGAGGAAGGAAAATTATTTTGCAATACTCCAGAATCATGCGGTGCCATTAGGATTGCGTATAATAAAAAACACAACAAAACACACTGCGTTAGTGTGTAAGAACTATCTAAAGGAGCAAGAAGAACAGCACACCCTGAAAGTAATGACATGGCCCCCACAAAGCCCAGATTTGAACCCTACAGAGTTGTTGTGGGATGAACTGGACAGGAGGATCCGAAAAATATGCCCAACTTCATAAGAACATTTACGGAATATTCTGCAACATGAATGGATTAATATTCCACGATCCGTTTTAACAAAACTTATCGAAAGAATGCCTAGAATAGTTCGAGCGGTGATTAACAGCAAGGAGGTTTTTTCGATTAAAAAGAAATATAATGTTCAGTATGTTATATTAGGCCAGAATAACTTTTTATTTATTTATTTTTGTCTTTTTTACCTGTACATACAATAAAATTGCATTTTGTTTTTAGTTTCGTTTGTTTCTGTAACCTTTTTACCAACCGACCGAACTTCTCTGAACAGCAGTGTACAATACCCACGGTGTGGAAAATAGGAAACCCACCTTATTATAAATATTTATAACACCATCTAGCTAATGAAAGACATACTTCCAGCGCGTCAATCCGTTTTATAACTAACGCCCCATACTATACGTACGTATGCTACATACATACATACAATTTTGTGAATCATACATTAGATTGATAAATTCGCCATCGCGCGCATTCTGGCAATATATATTTCGAGATGATAGAGTGAGACGTCCCAAATTCATAGCGCATCTCCCGACCATCGTCCCAAAAATACGCCGCCGCCGACAGTGACAAACACCTTTTAATATTAAATAAGGCCATAGCCTGCTACATAGTATAGGATACATATCTCCGTAACTAATTCTCCCTCTGCGCATTCTCTTTTAGGCGAATTCTGGGACGTACGCTCGTTCGTATCGCGCTGCATCCGAATTCTAGACATCCGAGAGAAGGAAGACGTCAACCATAATGCATTAACAAATTGCACCAAGGAGTCTGTGTGCATTAATAGTTAAGAAGTCGAATCAAACTCGGCAATAAGACAACGCGAGCAATCCTTCCCCGGGAAGCGTCATAAATATTTCTCTGTGCATTGTAAATAACCCTAAACGCGCAGACTACAAACTTATGAATTATTTCGGTTCATTTATGCAATATTAAGGGTGCAATTTGAATAGAACTTGCTCTTCCCTATGCCAATCCGTTTGGTAAATAATTCAATTGTTCGAAAATGCCCTGAGAAATTGTGCTTCCTTCTGGGATGTGTATTGTTTAATATTAACGTTTATGTTTAAAAGGTTCGTTATTGGGATCGCTTCCATCGTTAATTTTGCAATTTTCAAGTCGTCTTCCGTCTGCTTTTCCTCCTGATTAGTCGCTTTTATCCTGTTTGTTCTAACTTGGCTTAATTACCAAACCCATTGGCTATAAATGTAGTCCTTCTTCATATTCAAGAAGTTTTAAATATTTTTGTTATCTAAACAGTCTAAAATGACAACAAAATAGTTAGATGGGTTTCATAGCATTTGTAATGGGCTCATTATACTAGACAGTCCTCTAGGTCATCTACCAACCCATTTTCTTTGGCATGGTTTAGCCCATTGCCCCAATTGCCGCTCTTCATGCAACATGATACATCTAGTTGGCAGGACTTCGGTTAATTGCATCCTGAACAGATGCATCTTTATCCTTTATTGTCCGATCAGAATTCCAACAGATACGCGAAGGTTCTTTCTAGATAAAATCAGATGTCTTACTACTGTCCGCTTAGATCAATGTGGCTTTAGTGGTGTGGCAGTAATGAAAAAGATTTCATGGACGATAATTCTGATCCTTTTGAAAGCAGAGGTGTAAGGGTCAAATGGGGCCTAAGCATGATGGGCAAATCCCTTCTCTTCGATGCTAGGACTTCCATTGTTGCACTTCAGCCATATTACATTGAAGTTGCTAGTTTTTGAATTTTTTTTGAATTTTCTAAATTATTCGTAAGTGCTGGCAAGCTTTTTTGCTACCTTCTAAATTGGAATAGGGAAAGCTGAGCAAGCTTATACAAATTTTGTTATATATTAAATATCTCATCGTGTCTTGAGCAGCGCACAACTACTCTTAAAAAAGTTACAGTAAGCCTGCAAAACTGAAAAATATCAGCAGTACCAATAGCAAGACTCGAATGAAAGCATCACTTATTGAAATTAATTCACCTTGAGACTTTGATAAATCAGACAGATTGTTAATATCTTTTATGTTAAACAAACACTTGGGAAATTGTATCCTTCCATCTTCTATAATTGTCTTATCTAGAAGTACCTTTCCTTTGCCTAAACGATGATTGTCACTTCACGCCCGACAAACACTTTTTTGAATTAAACAGAACATCCAATTTACTTCGACAATTTCGAAAATTTCTACCAAAATCACAAATTACTGATTATCCAATGATAATTACTTCGCCTTTACGAAACTGAAAGGCACAATCTGTGACGTCCCCCGCTCCAAGTTTGAATAAACTGTTTACACGGCGATCGGCAGATAAAATATTTAGAATTCGTTTAAAACCCGAAAATAATCGACAATCGTCCCTGCACAAGGAGCAGAGGGCTTTATTTATTGTGTTCCAGTACTACCAATCGCATCGTCGCTCTGCCATCATCACCAGCAACATTGTCAACCCTTCGCCTCTTATTTTTCGACCGCTGGTCTCTTTAAACATCCGGGCAAAAAGCTTAACCTTGTATGTCGATGAATTATTTACTGAAGGCAATTGACATGTAGTAGTAGGTATTGGGTACCGAGGCCGAGACTTATGTCCCTCGAAAATTGAGGAATTTCGTCCTTGTTTTTTCTTTGCGTAAGTACTCAAACAATCTCGTCTCTTTCAGGGAAATTTGGAGACAAAAAGAGGAAAGGTATAATTTTTAGTGTCTTTTGCTGAACTTAGAATAGTCAAAGAACTGATGGAGTGGGGTGGAATTACCATAAGATAAATAGTTCCAGTTTTCCTCACCTTAAGGTGCTATACTTTGCAGCAGTTAAAATCCTCCTTGGTTTGTGTATAGCTCCACAAATAATCAATTTACCTTTTTGGTTGAAAATTGTAATCTTCACTAAGTATTCTAAGATTTTAGTGTGCTCTCTGGTTATTGTTTAATTATTTTTTTGTAGATCTGTGTGGAAAATGCTTTTAATTATAACCAACAGTTGTTTCATTGGATGCATGACCAAATCAATTTTTTTCTGCAGAAGAAGATTTTATTGATGGCAAATTTATCACCTGCATCTGTTTAAGAGTTTGTTTAAAATTATGCAGCTTCGCTAGATGATGCTTCTCTCACGTCATATCCTTTTTAAACCTGATTGAACTACGCGAAGCATTGCTAGATGGAGTGTCAGAATATAATTGGATCTTATCACGCAATGGTTGGCAGATGTCATAAGGAACGATAGCCGTCCAACTAAACGTCATGGTGAGTTGGTCCCGTAGCTAATAGCAAAATAGTGTTATTTTTAACAGGATATGGTTCTTCGTGTCGCACGTCTTTTTAACGAAATCACAGAGATCAAAATTCACGTTATTTACATACTTACAGGATCCTAGCGCCGATGCATTTTTAATCTAACCCTGCCGTCTGTCTCCCGTTACCTTCCTCCTTCCTCCCCAGTAATCCCCTGCATGTACTCTGCGCGTTTGACTGACTGAAGCCGGGAGATGTGGGTCAATCGGGGTACGGATAAAAAAGTAATGAAATAATTCTGTGAACTACTGCGAGCGCCCCGGTTATTTTTAGACATCGATGAATATTGATGAAGGGGGTTTATTCAATAATTGCAGCAATAGTACGTTGTACCTCGTCAGGATGGATCAGATGAGGAAATATATCACTGATTCGCTTTGTTTTTTCTTGCCTTCTTTCTCCGGTGAAATGAAAGCTCATCGGAGCTTAAATAGTTAATGGAAAAAGACGTAGGTTATACGGATTCTTTTTCGGGTTAATAATAATGGAGAATATGGTTTATTCACGTCGAAAGAACAACGGAATTCGGAGGATAATGAGGGTTAGCTTTAAATTTAGTTCTAGTTAATGTAAAAATAGATTTCAATCGTTTTATTTACTTGACTGACACAACAGAATGTCTACCAATGCAATTGTTACGTGTTTAGAAGGAATGGCTATGTAATAATGATAATATTTGAATTAACGTCTTTACGTAAGATCCTTATTTTAATTGCAATAATCATGTACATTTGCAATTAGAAATATTCATCTATTTTCCATGTCATTACCATAATAAGCAATTATTCCTTGGTCTTCAGTACAACTTATAAATAATAGAATTATTTGTGTAGAACAGAGAGCTTATCATATTTGCACAGCAACAAAATAATGACAATTAATTCTTTATGTTAGTTCCAGTCTAAAACCAATAATTGAAACGAGTAGCGCGACCGAACAATTAAGGGTAAAGCTACGTATTGGTAAACTACTCATTCTTGTAGGAGTTTGCTGCAGACCCCCTCAACAGGATCACAAGTCTTTCCTGGAGGATGCATCCCTCCTTTGCTGATAACGTGTTTTTTTTTGTGGAGATGCAAACATTGATTTACTAAAAGTGGATGAAGCATCTTCAACAACTCATCTGCCTACTCGCATTCTTGCGCATTGCTCCTTCAGCTTAATTGATCAAACTTTTACTGCTAATGTGGATCGAGCGTCATTAGTGGGGATCTATCTGACCATGACATAGTATGCTGTGAAATGAATAGAAGGTTTTCCTCTCTCCTATCGGCCATGTTGTTGATGACAAGTTGAGTTTTTTCAACGAACCATCGCCAACTATCTTTGATTTGAATGCGCCTGCCATCTCGAGACGTTCCAATAAGCCTCCTGTTCCTTGGTCGAGCGATAATGTGATATTTTTGATAAATTCAAGAGATAAGGCTATAAGTCCTGGCTGTTCATTGGAACTATTTTAAATCTTTGCGGAATATCATTAACTCCTCCCTTAGGAGAGAGAAGAAGGCTTACATTGAATATCTGTCGTTAAATGTTACGAATACTAAGTCTTTTCAAGCATCTGCAGCATCTTTTAATGTAAACTTAAAACTTAGGATAGACATTCCTGGCCATTTACGTGGTGTTGAGTCGATTAGTTGCTATTTTGCGGACAGTGTCTCTTGTGCTCATTGGCTCACCTACTACCGTATATGCATAGAAAAAATTATGAACGAACAAATGACAAAAGAACAATATCTTGCCGTCTTGTCAATCTGGCTTTCGAAAGGTCTTCTTTTCTCTCCATATATCTATGACATCAGCCAATGAATAAGCTTCTGCAGTATTCATATGTATACGGACGATACCCAGATTTGAGCTTGATAATTGTAAGCTGCCGATGAGTAGACTCAACGCTGAGCTGGACTAATCTGTTGGGCATCAGCTAGTCATCAATCCTAATAAACCCCAAGTGTTAATTTTCGGCCCTCCTAGGTTTTGCGGTATATTGAAGGACTGTATCCAACTGCACTGCTGTTCATTGACTGATTTTGTAATTTGTACTAGATGATGAGCGTATCAGTTTTCTTTTGTTTTGGTTGGCTTAGGTTCTTTGTAAGATTCGTTGAATTTGATCATATTCTAATATTAGAGCTGGGCATTATCTATTTTAGTTTCCTGTAGTTATCAGGGCTTGCTTTTAATCATTTTATTATTAAAATGTTACAATTTTGTTGGAAAAAGTACAGAAACCGTCTACAACAAATCTTGCACATTTCCACAATATCAGTCGATATTCAGAAGATTCTAATATTGCAATAAACCATATTTTTTTCCGGCGAGGCAACATTTTCTTTAAATGGTTCATCGGCATAATTGTCGCTCTTCGTCAGAAAATAGCTCACATTGTTTGTTGTTGTAAATTAAATGTTTGGACTGGGTTTATTCTTGGAATTATAATTTAACCTTTTATGTAAATTATCCTTGCCTGAATTGAAGAGGGGGAGTTATTTATTTTTACATCCTTTCAGAAAGACAGAGCTTCACGACATTACGCATTAAAAATATGACTACTGTTAGATACCGGATTCCCCCAAAAATGGATTGGACGGTGGGTTTTCATTGGCTTGCTGTGTTGGACATCCAGAATACCCTTACAAATATTATTCGTTCGGCAGTAGGGGGGTACTTGTCGTATTTGGGAGTTTATTTTGATTTTTAGCAAATATATTTGATACGTACAGTTCGGCTACACGATTGGCTTAGTGTGTTGGCCTACTTGGCGAGTTTAATTTGGTTTTGGAGTTCAATATTGTTTTCCATTGGTTACCTAACGGTTGTTCTCCTCTCTTTTAAATTTCCATTTACTTGTTGGGCGATTGTCAGGAATATTTGAGTTTTGAATGTTGCAGAAGTCTAGAGCTAATATCTTGGCACGTTACTAAAAGAAAATCAGGAAACTAAACATTTTAAAATTGAAGTAGTGCGCACTATCGAAATTCAAAAAATCGGATTAAAATGCCGATATTTCCGTTTTAGTCCTCATAATCAATTACTTGTAAGCGCTGAATTTCATAGGAATACCAGCAATATTTAGATGTTTCCCGGGCCTTTGTCCGTCACTGTATATTAATTATTCCAAAAATTGTTGGAGAATCGCAAATAAGTAACAAAGCACATTAAACTATAAATAAACCTAAACTTTCAGAGATTTATCCGAAATAAATCACCTCGAAGACGCATTTATTTATTTCGAAACGTTCTGGCAGCGCAAGAATCGACTCCGAATAATAAATATAATAAATCAACTTATCCCAGTTCGCGCGTACCGAAATTAGACGACGCGACGCGACGCGACGCATGCATCTCTCGCGAATCGGAAAAACGCTACCCGAATCGAGAAGGCAGTGACAGTAAACAATTTATAAATATCCCTGCGCGATGCCACGCTAAGTTTACGGCTTGCCGAAGAACGTCTCGACGCGATACCGCGCCGCACCTTCTAAAATATAAATTCCATTAAGCTAGGTCTAACACGTGCTGAATGATTAACGGTTTTCTTTTTTCTTTTTGCACCGGCAGGCCATCGTAGACAGGTCGTCTTGGGTGTTTGGATGGATTTCGACTTGGAAATATTTCGCATCGTTACCAAATTTATATTGGAATCATAGAGCACTTTTTTTAATTGAAGGCAATTGTAGTTGTGACTGCAAAAATGCTTCAAATTGTACTCTTTGTTTTAGATATTAAAATCTTATATTATATGTCGTTTAATGTTATATTGAATAGTACCTTCACCTACTATTAAGAAAACCTGTATCGAGCACCATTATAACATAATAACTTCAAAACTTCAAACCAGAATAATTTTAATAAATAAGAAAAAAGTTGCCCCTTGAAATATGTTCAAAAAGAAGAAAAAAAAAAGGATCCCTGCGAGAAGCCAGAATAATAAATATTTAAAATATGCGCCATTTCCCTTTCTTTCGGTACAAATTAACTCTTTTAATATTAAAATTAAGATTAAAAAATGTATAACACCGCACGCGGACTTCTCTTATTCGTATCCAACTTTCTTTTTTCATCTTTTCTTTTCTTCTTGTCCATTTTTAACAACGACTTTTATTTCTTTTCATGCACAGCAGTTCACCACAGTGTAAAAGCAGAAACAAAAAATGCAAATAAGAATTAAAATAATCAATTGTGCACAGATGGTTAAAGCATGGAAATTAATTCATTGTCTTTATTCTTTGTCTTTGTTTTTATTGATTCTTTTATTTATTTGTGCTCTTAATCTGTTATTTGTGCGTCCCGTTATGCTGTTTGTTATATTATGGTTTATCAATCAAAATTTTTAGATTATAGCCTCATAACCTGTCTTACAAGAAAAGCAAAACTCTGGCGCCCAAAGTCCTCCAACCCGGATTTCGATTAATCCAAGAATTGTGAAGAAATGAAGAAAACGAATCATCAATTGAGTAGGTCCTTCACCACTTTCTTCCTCCATTATTACTGCATCCATCTGTGCCAAACTGGCTCCCAAAACGCGTTTTCCTCAATAAGTTAGGTGATAACTCGCAGGCGATAAGCATGGACGACCGCGCCTTGATTCGAAGCAACGTGTCCAATATTTTCAAACTTCAGGAACGCACAATACAATAGTCAGAGTGTTAACAGACGATTTTGAGACTAAAAACTAGGCGTTTGAAGAAAAATTCCTTCAGGCGTATTCATTAGCTCATAACACAGTGCAAAATTCTGAAAATTCCGAAAATCAACCAAACATTCAATCCATCCATCCGCCGATTAATTTACCTATCTTCGACGGTTTAAAGCAAAAATATATCTTCTCCTTATGGTAAAAAAAAGCGAGCATTTGAAGCATTTAAAAATCGCAGAAAATTGAGAGGAGGTTCTCACAATATTAAAACTTATCCCTAAAGCGCCAAATTCTTTCGAATCTCTGGGTTACGAATGTTCCCTTGTTGTTACTTTGATGGACCGATTTGATAATTTCTTTAAGCTGAAGTTAAAGACAAATACAGTTAATCATTACGTTTACTGTTAAATTTAGAACTTAAATTTAGAAGAAATACTAAAACGTTCTTTGTGAGCGAAATGAAGCAAATTTATATCCGACTGCAACCACTTACGCATTCGCAACCTATTCTCGACAGTGTCATTAACATTTCCCGCGAATATATTAACTACTTTACGCGATTTATCGAACGAATTAAGTGCATATTTCATACCCGCCTTCACACCGTTGTTATCGACTTCACTGCCGCCTCCTTTCCATCGCGAAATACGTACTTATACGTATATATGCAACTAGAAGGGGGAATACTCCGAGAAGAACACGTATAATTCACCGAGAAGTGTACGAAAAACGAGGCGCAAAAAATAATAAACTTCGAACATAAATTAGGAATAATGACCCGCGCACATAGAACCTCAACCCCAAAGATGCAGAGAAAGAGAAGGAGAGAGAGAGAGAGAGTGTGTGTACAGTTGCAGGAGAAAAAAAAAACGCAGCCCGGGTAAATCTAAAATAATAGCACATAAAACATTAATCTGTCATAAGGTTGAAATATATTTATGTATATTCTTGGGCGCTGGTCGTACAGGGAACAAGAAAACTCGAAATAAAATATTTTGGTTTTAAAACGTCGAGTTCGCCGATGTTCCTCACTTTGTTCCTCCGTCTCTTTCCATCGTTGCATCGCATAAGACGAAAAGGGTAGACGTAGCGTTGATAAGACTCGAAGAAAAGAGATGGAAGACCGAAGGGGCGCCATAAATATTTTAATTATAAATAAATACCAGACTCACTAAAAATAAAATGTAATTTTTAAGTGCGTTGCACCCGCGAGTTCTCTTTTTTTTCTTCTTCGTTCCGTTTACGCCGAGTGTGTACGTTCATACGTCGCGTACGTATCCGTGCGCATACTTTATAAAGGCCCTCATGTATTATAAACATATTTACGACGATCAAAATAAACTTTAGCATGTTGGCAATTAAATTATTATACGTCCGCTAGCGGGTTGTATGCAGATGGGACGATTTTCGGGATTTTATTGCTTTTCTCGTTTCGATATCGTCGTATGCCATATCGCTATATCCGTGTATAGGCGTTATGAATGTTGCGATTAAAAATGTATCTTAATAAACATATGTCCTTAAATGTATGCATTATTGTGACATTCCACCTTGATGTAACAACAAATAAGTGAGTTTGAATGGAAACGTATTGTAGGCTTACACGAAGGAGATGTGAGAAAATAGGCCGGCGGATCGATTATCATTTTCGATAAATAACCCACAAAAATTTAGCAAACATAACTAAAAAACAATAATGGTTACTAAAAGTACTGAAGATTTAATCCAGGTACTTATTAGCATTTCTTGACATACGTTTTTACCAGGATTATTAGTCCGAGCTCTTGGAACTGAATAGATATACGCGACCACGTGAAGGCGCATGATGCCAACAGGCAGAGAGCTTTACCAAAAAATTGCGATACGAGAGAGATGACTTTCGTAATCGACACCTCATGTACGTCTCGGGGATATGCGCCACTAGTTTTAAGAGATAGATATCTCATTAACCTTCTTTGAATTTTTGTCCAATTCAAGCTGTTGGTAAATATAAATTTGGTACCAAATGGGGGATGCATACTCTGGTTTTGAGCGAACAAAGCTATAGATTAACGTTTGTAAAGGGGTTACATTTGAGAACAAGGCTTTGGGGAAACCTAACGAATAAGATAACGAGACGCCAATGTCACACGTTATTTATAAAACAGAATGTATTGTTATTGCGTTCACCCCTGCAAATAGTGCATATTTTCCTAATAGTCTCCCATCAGGTTCTCTGTGCGACTCATGAGTATTGCTAAATGACTATCAGGTCTTCTCGAAGTGGCGAAGGCGAGCGGACGTGTGACCAGCGAATCCCAATCGTCCAGAAGAGTAGGTAAAGGATAGATATCCTCTTTATCCTCCTAAGAAAGTAAATATTAGTGTTTTATCCTGGTTAAAGAAGCCACGAAAGAAAGTTACAAAGAAGTTACGTACTATTGCGCCGTATCACACGTAATAAGTACAACGCTAACACCAACCTAATAAGCTGGTTACCATCGCCAGGGAGCCGCAAACCAGGGTCAGCATTTCCACCAAGAAAACGACAATCACGCTACGTCAATAGCCATTCCTAGAAGAACCGCGCCCACCAGGTTAAATCGTATATTATCTTTTATTTAACGTTCTCTTTATATATTCATATTTATTCCTTGAGTTATCTAAATTGTCTATTTTTATTACTGTAAATTCTTCTATTTTTAGTTCCATTTTATTTTTGAAGTCCCCTTTTCTGCGCGGTAAATTTTATTTTCATATTAAGTCTTATTTTTGCGTATTTCTCTTTCATGCTTTGAACTTACTGTTGTCCAATCTAATTTGGCTCATACACGTAGTAAAAAAAAAAATATTTGAAATCAATTCTTATATTTATTTGATCACTTTTTACCCCAGAACCGTACGATCCGAGATAGCTTCGTGTTACGAAATATAAATAAGAAGCCCATTAAACATATCAAAAATAAGTATTATAAAAGTAAGTAGTCGTTCCAGTACACTACAATTAACCCGATAATACAGTACCTAACGTCGGCGTTCTTTTACATCTTCGTCTTGTAAATTGGTGTTTAGAGTCAAAGAGAAATCCAATGTCTTTAATAGCCACGCTCCTTGGAACAGCGCTAAGCCCCACTGTGTACAGGTTACTAGGGTGTTTTAGGTGCTTATTTTTAGACACCATGGATTAATTGATGAAAGATTATTTTGCAATACATAACAGTCGATGGAGGAACAGATTCCAGAGGATAATTTTAAATCAGCACATGCTAAAACTTTCCAACTTAAGAGATATATAGAGAATAAAGGTCCTAAGTTCGAGCCGTGAAAAGGCCAAGAATCAATTAAAGCGACGATATATTGGGCAGAGACATCTTGGAAATGAGTATGTTGTGATTGATTATGCCGAAGGTCTTTGTCAAATCTGTGTAGATGACGTCGGCCTGTTGTCGTCTGTCCACGTACTCCACAATAAACTTACACAATTGTGTGTAATCTCGGCTAGGTTCGTTAAGGTTGACCATTCGCTCATAAAACCATGACCATACGAATGGTAAAGTCTTACACATGCATATATTCTTAGGTAAAGCATTTGGTCAAGGATCGTAGCATGGGTGCATAAAATTCTTATTGGTCGATTGGGCGTTCTTCAAAAACAGCCATTATTTGCAGAAAAGGGGGTAACGGGGGGTAATGGCATGCGAGGAAACCAGTAGTCTTCCATTTATAATGATAATATTAATTCCGTTAAATTAAGTTTCTCACTGTTTGGTTAAACCATGATGGAAACTTCCGGGGAGTAGTAAATATTTTAGGTACAAACTTATCCACAACTGAAAACATTGTTGAATAGAATGGCGCGACAGCAAATATCCCTTGAATTTTGACCAGCTGATATGAGCTAATACGTTGTATAGTCCCATAAGATCCCATAAAAAGTGAAGATGAAGCAGATTAAAATAAATAATAATAATAACAGGAAGCCTGCCAGGGTGCATGCTTGATTAGAAAAAAGCCTACACAGAATAGGACTCGCTCGAGAGGAGAAAAGCTATGTGTGCCTGGAAGAAGAGGATACAATAGTGCACACTTTTTACCATTCTTTCGTAGCATCAGATTCTGTTTGGTTAGGCTTTTGTAACGCCTTAGAGTCTGTGAAAAACTGCTAAGCTAACTTCGAAAAATTTATTCCACCACCAGTAAATGTTAATGGGTTCGTTAGTTCCATAAAATATTCCTTCTAAATCTTTTTTAACCAAATCTCGGTTGTGAAGGACAAGTCTTATTCGTCCTTCTTGACCAAACTCTTGTCCGTAACAAGCAAATTCCAAAGTAACAACTGCCGCAATAATTAATATTTAATTCCCCCACCCGTTGAAGAAATCAAAATCAATCCCATAAATGCATTAAAGCAAAATTATAAACCTCAATGTTGGAGGAAGTTCAAGTTCGAAAAATTGAAAATGATACACAAAGAATCAAAAATCTTAAATTTTGGTTTCTTAAAAAAGATTAGGAAAAGCACAGAATTAGGGCGCTAGCATTTTTTTCAGGAATAAAAGTTCATTAGTAGCCATTTTTCACGTATTAGAATTAGACCAAAACAGGAATAATATGTCATTCAACTCCAATTACATAAAAATAATCTCTAAAATCTGGGAGGTTTCCAGCCGCATCAATGTACACATATACCAAGCAAAAAAATAGTCTATACTAGACAAGATCTTTTTTTGTCGCGAACCTTTTCATCAGTCGTCGTTACCGTCTCGAATCGCTTTATTACATAATATATCATCGGAGGAGGTTTCAAGTTTACACAAGTAATGAAATGGCGTCGTGTATCGTAGAGAGTATCGATCAACCGGTAATAACGCTAATCCCATATCAACCCGCATTGACTCATATCTTATTTATACGTCGACAAAATAGCAATCTCCATTCGTTTTTTAAAAATATTTATTGTACGTAGTATGCTTCCCCCTATTGTAAAGTTCAATTGATTTCGAATAGGGAAATTTGTGAACGTTACCAAAGGAAATTTATGTAGTATGGGACGTGCACGTAAGCGATTTCAAAGCAATTTGTTGTAATGGGATAATATAAGGGAATTGATCAAAATTCAAACATTCAATTTCTATTCCGAATTATTTCAATAACAAAGGAATATCGAAGGAAGTTTGGGAATTATTGTCTTCAATTTAGAAAAAAGTTGCTTTAATGTGGAATTTCCTTGGTACAAGGGATGTTTCCAAAGTTCTCGGAATTGTGCTCTAATTAAATTGCGCAGAACTTATAGGGTGATGGACGAGCCTTAACATGTTTATGCGGCTATCCAATGCAATATAGTTCAGTCTGAGTCGGGTGTTCGACTGATATAGAGGCTGATACTTATTGGGCAATTCAGAGTTATTATAGGACTGAACACCTCAAATTAATCAGATTTTCTGAGGTTGTTGGATCTTTGCAGTAGACTAACGATCCCCAATCAGCTTCTTTTGGAACGCTCCTAAAAGTTTCTATAATCTAATTAAGGAAATATAAGTTTACCAACCCACAAATCTACTTATTCTTAAAAAACAAGTGGTGAAAAAGAAACAAAATCTCACGCCGAGGCCTACTAAAAACAAAATACGTTACATACATACGTATAGATAATTATACCTCGTATTCGAGCTGAACATAATATTCGTACATACAAGGAATCTCAAACCGATGAAAAAATTATGCAGATTAAACGTAATTATGTATCTACTCTAGCGCCTATACGATTCGAGCAAAATGTGTACGAATGCAAATTGTGAAAACGCCCGTTCGTTGCGGCAGGTTAGCGTACCCGCCGGAAAATTATATATTTTATTTCGTACAGCGAATCGCGGCCCACCTCCTCGACTCCTGTTACCCTTGAAAAATATACTGTGCGTGATCTTCGCGGAGCTCTTAAAACAACCCCGTTCCGTCGGCCATAATGCAATTCTATATATATATATATACGTATGCATTTGCATGTATTATGTATCTATATGCTTTTATTATATACTTACATAGTGTTGTGGAGTTTAATATTACATGGGCGCACGTAGAAAAGCGTATGCTTACGAGGGAAGTTGAAGAAGTATTTTTTTTTCAAAGAATATTTTAAATGGAGACCCGTTTTCTTTATTACTACGATAGTTTGACAGGATCAAGGTTGGCTTATTTAGGGGCTACATACGAGGGTTCAGATAGGAACCTAAAACCCTTTGTTGTTCAGAGTTAATTCGAAAGATCAAAGGATGTTGAAGGAGAACCTTGATTACAGATTGTTTTAAAGAATTTTTTTTTTTTATTAATAATCTATGTGGTGCAAAATCCAATAATAAAAAAATAGAATGCCCAAAAATTGAATGACTTCGATAGAAACTATTTAATTTTGATCTACATACTTGCAACGCTGCGACAATAATTGTCTTATTTTAACTTACTCTAACGCTTGAAAAGGACGTCGTTGTCTTGTTATTGTCGAAACGTTGCATGTAGATCAAAATTAAATAATTTTCGGCCGTTTTACTTCTTTATTAAATACAAATTTACTTTTGCCTTTATTTTAAAGATTCATAAGCTTACCCAAACTAGCAATATTTACGATGTGATACGTAAAAGTTCCCAAAATGTAGCGAGAGGGTATCTCCAAAGGCGTATCTCGAATTTGTCTTTAAGAGCGAGCAAACTTGGTTGTTGCTCTGTAAGAAATCTACATGTTTCGTATGTCGTGCTTTGATCCATGGTGGACCAGTCTCAAAGACTGGCATCGGTCCAATCATGGGCGTTGGGTTTTTTTACCACAAACTCCCAAACTTGAATGTGGGTTCTTGATAGGTTCCCAAACCTAAATATAGATGTTCAACATAATGGTTCCGTTGTTGGAACATGATGCTAATAGTGGCCAGAATTGCTCCCAGCAGGTTATATTGCCAACCCAATCTTGTTACTGAGAGAACTGGAATAACAGAAGTTATGTGTTGCTGTAGAGTCCAACAAGCATCATGTCTATCTGACCAATAGAGTGAACGCTCGATGCATGAAATTGATTAAAACATTTTCTTTATTTGAGATATTCTCAATTCACCATTTTCCATGAAAAATAAAGGAAGTGTATCCAATGACCTCAATTGTTTTGTGACAAATATTGATCGAGGTGCAAGAAGAGTTCATCATATGGATATTGCAACCAAGACAACACATTGCGAGTGTTTATGGTAGAAAAAGGTGTATTGGAAATGTTTCTGAAATCTCCAATGAAGAAAATTATGTCTTAGTCAATTTCATGAACGTTCATTTTCGTGGTGAGGCTTGGGAACTTGCTACACGTCCATAATTAGGCTTAGGAGCCTGTTAGACGCCAACGTTCAGCCTTGGGAACCCGTGGTTGGACTTGTCTAACTATGTAGCATGGTACTTAGCAATTGAAATGCTAGCCTTTGAGAATGGCAGTGAACCAACGCACGGTATGCAAACTTGATGATTTATTCGATACTGTCGCGACACCATTTGCAAAAACTTGGCCAGTAGTCCAATCATATTACTGACGAAGATGTAATCTGGCATAATTACATGCAAGACCCATATCTACATCCAGTAAAAAGTTTGTCAACATTGCAGGGAATCGAGCATTCATTCCACTTCACACAAAATCGACCAAAAACTTTCAATATGTTCCTAGTTTCTCAGTCACCCTCGTATTTCTACGCTTATATATGACGACGTAAGGTATATGCATAGCCATTGCAGCCACCATTTCCCTCTTCATTCATCTATCCTTCTTCCCGACGACTAGCGCGCGAATTCGGCCGAAACCCTGCCCTATGTACTGTTCCGTTCTGACCGTCCGATCTAGCATTCTCGGGCATATGCACGCGGCGGCGTTTAACGGCCGCGAAGGTAATAAAGACAAGGTGAAATGCGACGAACAAAAAGGGTTTAATTCAAATTGATGGAGAGATCGGCGCGGCCGATGCATATATTTACTTTGTTCTTGCGTTAATATCGTATTATGCACGCTGCTGCGGTCGTTTCTGTGTTCGGTTTGCTTTCGCCGTTATTCTTATCGAGCGATTCCGTTCGCAGGTCGGGACGCGAAGAGGTTTTCCACGGTTTCGCGGATGATTTAAGACATTTCTAGGATTAAGCTTCGTATATTCGCATGTTAAAGTCTGCGCGTTGTGGATTGATGGAAAATACCGCGGTGTTCGCTTGATTCGCTGCGATTTAGGAGTGCAGGAAATGAAATTCGAATCGTCAAAGTAGATTGAAAAGATGAAAATGCGAGGATCGATTGGACCCTCGCTATTACACACGGGGCATTTTCGCATGCTCGCGTAGTGAGGTACAGGTCATCGGCGTACTGACACGTTGCTTTCAAAAACGTCTTTGATTACTTTTTTATAACATTTATTACATAATAGTGTAATGCTGTTAAGTAAGAAAAACTTAATCTTTTTGGGAGATCAAAGTAGAACCGCATGTTGGCTAGAGGACGGCGGAACATAGGACCAATATAGCGTACCTGAACGTAAGCGCGACGCCGGCCAATATTCTTACATCGCCTTGCTTAATTTGCAAGATATAGGGGGCAGACGATTTTTTGACATCGATTTATCATACAAGGCAGAGTGAGGTGATGTTTATAACATCGATATTGAACGAACTGGAACGTACGTCTTAGGCACTTTGATTATTATGTGTTACATGCATTTTTTAAGTTTTAGTAACTGATCCTACGTTTTCAAAAATACAATGTTTACTGTAGAAGTGTATTGCAACTCCTCAAAAACAACGGTGCCTTCTTTTTCCTTTTGTCATCAGCTGACCCAATTAAATTTAATAGAATGTCTGTTTGGCGTAGATTTCTGCGGCCGAGTTGATTATTTTAGAAATGTGCATGTTCGTTGATAGAAATTTTGTTTGCGGTTACGCCTGTATAATTAATGTATCATTCATTTACTAGAAGTTCAGTAAAAATGACAAACAACACAAAAGTATCGGCACACTCCGCACTATACAAGTTTATTGTACTTATATGTAATTAATATATTTTTAAAAGAACAGCGTCTCTTTCTCTGATTTAATTCAAATTTTAAAACTCGCAAATAATTGAAAAAGTGACACTACCCGAGACAGATATTCTGGTGAGTGATCAGTATCACCTACAGTGTGTTCAAAATTCAGTTACCGGATTTAGTTGCATCAAACGGGATATCAGATTGTTTTTATCGTTTCTCGTAATTTTGTAGAATTAAATTCGCAGCAATGTACGAAATAGACCAAGTTGCATAGAAATATGCTCATAAAGTCCTACACCTGCCATCATATCATTGTATTCTCTATTCGACAGAACTTAACTGAGGCATATCGATACCCTATTACACCCGACATGTTGAAAACAATTGAATATACACAAACAAATAACTACAGACACCTAGAAGAAGATGATAAAGCAGACGGAGAAGGAAATACAGAAATGGTGATCAAGAAGAGTCCCTGGAATGTATTTTATATACAGTGTGTCCACGGATTTGGTGCAAACTTATACAACAGTGAACGTTACATTTTTTAAACTATTTTGTTTATTTTTTTTTATACATATTTTTAGATATAAAATAATTTAATAATATTCTGATTAACTAAAATAAATTCTTTATTATAAATGTAAGATTGTATGAACACACTTTTGGACCCTATACTTAAATTCTCTGTAAACGTTCCTGATTGTTCATATATCAATCTCACTAATTATTGTTCGTAAATTTTGTAACATATCCAAATAATTGTATTGATTTAAATTATTTTTGAAAAAAGGAGCCAATAATTTTTATTGAATAAAATTCCACGCCACACGTTTACTTTCTTATAACGTTGGTTTTTCCGATTAATACGAAAATTTGGATTCTCTTTTGCCCAATATTTGCATGACACATAACCATTAGTGGTAAAAGTAGCTTCATCCGTAAACAAAATGTTATTATTTAAAAATTGATCCTCCATAACATTTTCTCAAACCCAAGTAGTAAATTTTAATCTAAACGCATCGTCCCGGGGTTTGAATGAGTGAAGCTTGTTTTTCTTAAAGGTTTTTGCAGTAAGCTCTTGCTTACGCCCAACTCCGCCGCTCTCTTACGTAGTGATATTTTTGGATCTTCTAATACAGATCCCATAGCTAGAACAGTTAATGCATCATCTTCATTGTATTGTTTCTTTGTTTTCTTCTTTTTAACAACAGAGCCATTTTCATCAAATTTCTTAACAAGCTTTTTCAAAGAATTAATAGCGAGGATAATGCCGAGGAATTTAACGTTAAATTTGTTGATTGCTGTTTGATATGAAATATTGCCAATTCCATTAACTCTTAATCAAATAAATTCGTTGTTGCAATGTTAGCATAACTGCGATCTTCGTGATTGCAAATGTCGTGTCACTTAAATTTGAAGCAGATAAATAATTTCAATGTCAACAGGATTTCAAGGCAATACGATTATCAACAATATTTTGAACTTAGTTACATTTTTGAAACACGTTTTCAACATTTATATACATATAGAAGGTAATCAGTGCATATTAATATGTTTTCAAATAAGGTAAGCAAAAACTTTCGTAAAGAATATTTTTTTTTCATAAAATGTAGAATAAAAAAGTTTTTCCCCTTGTGCACCAAATGCGTGGACACACTGTAGATTCAGCGTGTGAAAGCTAAGAAGAGTTTGAATCATCTAATTTGCAACATTCTGTCGAATAACAAAATTGTTATAATGTATTGCATTATCTATTATTAGTTAAATAGTTATTATTTTCTTGGGTTATTAGTCTAGTTGGCGGATATCCATTCGATATCGTTTTTCGCCCTTAGGCTGATATACTCGGGCAACTTTACAAAATGTTAACATATTGATATGCGAAATATAATTCACGCCAATCTAGTACCTATCTGTAGCCGACATAAGTCTAATCTGGTGGTTCCACTGGGGATATGTTGTTTTTAATGAAAATAGAAAAACAATTGCAGGAAACTTTGTTATTCGGCATATGTAACAACGAAATATGTACATGTTAAACGTAAATGTAGACATGGTTTAATCGCACTGTTCAACACTCAACACTGTTATCTTCGTTTTCGATTTTTGGGCCATCATTTTCGTTAAAAAAATTTTTCATACAGCTCCATATTGTCTGGATATCAGAAATATTCCATAAGTCTTTTTAAATTTCGAATATTTAAAGGAGCTATTTAATTACATTTATTGTACAAAACTCTTAGAGTACGCAACTTGTTGCGCATGATGCTCGATCTCCACGACTCATGGGATCTTTTTAAAAAACTAGTTCTGATTGCTTTTTAATTTCTTTATTAAAAGCAAGAAAACCGCTTTCTTGAATTGCTACAGCATTATTTAAGAGATTTTCTCGATAGAATGCAGACTTCATTGACATATATTTCTCTACGTGCTACGTGAGTAACTTTAGTAGCTTCTCGTTTGCCACCGCAATTTTCTTCTTTATTTTGGCAGTTAATCTCATTTGGAATTCTTTAAATGGCCTAACACATTCAGTCTAGATTTGTAGGTTTCATTTTCCGTATGCATTTTTCTAATTAATCTTCTTTCTCGCTCTGCGTGCACTACTTTGTGGCGACCAATGAATGCTTTGAAGAAGTACAGTCAACTTAAAGAGTTAGAATATCGCTATTTTAAGGTAATACCGCGCTACGAACCTTTTTCTCCTATCAAAGGCAAGAAGATTTGGTACAGTTTTTCGTAACAGTGATATCTAAGTCCCTCTGCTTCAATAAAAGAAATCGTAAAACAAAAAACACAGCCAAATTATTCTCTCTAATTGGCGCTGCTATTCGTTTCCGCAAGTTTGTACGTATGTGTTTATTTAAAATACAAAATGAGTAAATTAAACACTATTCTAAAAATGACCTAATTTGACACCAACGCCAGTTATTAGGTCGAAATTCTATTAATACGAGGAACGTCAAACGTAATATACATACAATGACCTTTTTCGTAGAAATAAAAGAATTTTATAACCGAAATATATTAAATATAACCATAACGCCTTAGACATGGAAATTCGGTATTGTTTAAAGGTGAATCCATTGTTTATACTATAAAAAAATTTTGGCTACATTATATTCAAATATTTCGATACTCATATTTTAAAAATTTTCCGTGAAAACGACAAAAAAATAATGGATCATTTTAAATTGAAATTATTCTCATGTTATCGATTTTGGAGATTTAAATAACCATCATGCATTTTTTATGCATCTAATTTAAAGTTAAAGCACGGATACGTAAAAGAAATCATAATCGAGGGACTATATTTTGCTCGGTATTGCGTAATTTTATTTTATATGTTGCCTTACCTAAAGTACGCCAGAGGCCAATTTGATGTCAAGTTAAATGATTTTAATGACAATATAGGCCATGCATTATTATTCATCCATTTGTTGAAACTACGGATGGTAAGTTGCCAAAATATCGGCAGTAACAATAAATATTCACCATTATTTTGGGCATTGTATGGTAATTCCTTCAAAATGACACATATTCAAAGCATGATAAACTAATGTTTAACAATTTTAATAATGAAAAGTAGATTTGGACATTTGGAAGGGCGTTGTAGCGGTAATTTAATTATTTGCATATTGTTTCAACGTTCCCTCCAATGAAGCAGTGTTTGTGGCAGATTTGTAACAATTTCATCGCCCGAAGTGTTAACGACCAAGTTAGTACAAACACTTGTGAATGGCGACAAAAGAAGATGGTGATTTAATGTGTTTTGTTAGTTCATTTTACTTGCAATGGAGGATTGATTTAATATTTCAGCAAATGGAATTGGTACATTTATTTGTATCGGAAGCTCACGTGAGCATTTCATTTAACACAAATGGACTTACTGCCTATTTGTAGAAATTAAACTGCCTTCTCTTATTTCATATGGACCATTTTTTCGGCATAAATAGAAAGTCCTTGTACTTATATACATCCGATATACAATATTTGCCGCTTCTATAATTTAGGTGACTTCCACTTTGCCCAATTATAGAGACGAGAGAAGTTGCATCCTATTTTAAGGGTAATTTGCATCTATCCTTTTATGGATGTACAAGAAGTGCCTGGTTGAGCTAGATTCAATAAAGATCAGTTCTTGTTTTAGCTTTAAACCTACATCCAACATGGATTTCTCTAACAGTAATTTATATAGGTGGTAAAGGTGTCAACACACTGTCTTTGTTTTAATATACCGTGTGACATCGAAGAAACTACAATGGATTGCCCAATCTATTAACAAGCGAACTCTATCGAAAGTTTTTGGAAAATTCAAAGAATGTGCTGCATGCATGACGGCATGCCAGCTCACTTTTCTAAAAGAACAAAGAAATTTTTGCAATGACGATTTGGAAATAAGTGGATTAATTGTAGGATGGTTAGCTCGTAGTTCAGACCTCGATCTCCTCCATTTTCCATTTTGGGGTTTTCGAAAATGTAACTACTGAATGCCGTAGAAACTAAATAATGACAAATTATGGAGTCTGCTGATTGATTCCGTAATAATTCAGGCGTACACCAAAGATGCCGTCAATCATTAAGACAAAGATTTGAAAACGTAAAGAATACATAACGAGCAACTGTTTTTAAGGTAATACATTTAACAAAATTTTATTTTCACTTTTGGTCCATGATAAACGGTTATATAAGTAAAGCAATTACATCATACATAAAATTAAAACGGATGATTTGTATTTTTAGATAATTCACATGCATTACTCACATGAATTATACCCTTTCTTCCCTACGATACGAGGATAGCCTCTTAGTGTATGCGGACGCGTGCGATTTTTTGATCTTACGATGTCGCGCCACTGATACTCGTTCGATTATGTGGTTGTATTTGCAATTTGTTGCTTACGCTTAACATGGAGGGCGATGATTTAAACTGAAACTACTTTTTTGAAAATTTTTTTGAAATGGTTAATTACTAAAAAGAAAAAAAGTGGGTTAACAATATTTATTCAAAAAGGAACAAGAAACAAGGATATGTAAGACTCTTTAATGAGTTAAGGAAGCACCCTCAAAAGCTTTTCCGTATTTTCGTCACTGAGGATGTTCACACTGAGTTGATAAGTTAGGAAATACCGAGTTTTTATAATCAAAAGAACAACAGAAAACAATTGCATTTATTTAATTGTGAATTTGGTTAATTGTAAGAATAAACAATAACGCCTATTTACTTTTAAGGTTTCATGGAAGGTTTTATCAAAAAAAAAATTCTTGAAACAAAATTTCTTTCGATCATAAAAAGCGAAGGTATTTTCTAACTTCTCAAGTCAGTATAGCTCCACCATTAACATTTCCAGTTACGAAAATAGTCCAAGAACGTCCTTAAGTTTTAAGCGTATCCAAAGCCATCAATTTGAACACCTTCTTTACAACGAAGTACCTCATATTTTGTCAAATTTGTTATTTTTAAAGCTCATGTCGACTAAATAGCGATTTTTTTGTTATGAAGTATTGAAGAGAAATAAATTTAAAAAAAAAAAAAATCCATGCCAAAATACCATATAATACGGTGCCCTATCATCTGGTACTGTACTTTGTAATTTTGTCAATGTCGCCCTGTATAATACAATGATGTCCGTATATAATTAATATTTAAATCGATGCTGTTGCAAACTGTTAGAATCTACACTAAAATTTCGTCTCGAACTATACACAAACCACATTATACCTCGTACAAAATACAGAGGATCCATTATTACCTCCTGAACTCGTTGGGTACCTCGCATTATAAAACGTACATGCGCGGGCTCTTGGGCTAGTACGATTTATAACATTTTGCATCCGTACAGTTTTAAATTAAAATTATTTTATTAAGGTGGCGGCGGCGGTGGCGCTAGCGTTCGCTTGCATCGCGCTAGTCGCTCACTACCGTCGACAATAAAGCCTACGGTTTTATCGTTATTGCGATTTCAGCGTAAGTATTAAAGTGTAAAAGTATTCTGTAAATCTGTTCGACTATTTTCCTTTTGTGGGCTTTTTCGTTGTTGGTAAACATGAATGTGTAGATGCATTTAATACTGTTTTTTGCTGTGCGTTTGAGGGTAATGCTTCATTTATTTGTAACAAGTTTTAACATTTCTTGCAGAAGTTGGGCAGGAATTAGAAGATTAAAATATGTTATTAAATAATTAATACATTAACATAATCGTTTGCTCTGATGAGTGCCGATGAAAGCGATATATATACCTCAATTATGAAACTCAAGAATGGAAAAGCCTTTGGTGTGGGTGGCATAACAGCAGAAAAACTGAAGTTTGCCGCTCACTTCTTTATATTTTTAATGGGCCATTCGGAAAACGGCAATAACGACAATACTAAAAAGGAATGAAGAAAAATCCACGCTATTAATATAATCGAATGCTACGATTAAGTCTAAGCGCAATTTCCCGGAAACTAACACCGGCCACGTTTGATTATTCGAAACATATTGCACGCATTTGTTCCATTTCTGTACAATTATCGAATTGTAACAGGTGTTGCTATAAAAACATGTGCGGAACATCTGACTCGCGTAAATGCTGGAAAACTAGATAAATGACAATCGTTTAAGCTGACCTTCAGAAATAAATTTACAAAATTTCAACGAAATTCTCCAACAATTTAGGGGTGGTGCATTTTTGATTGCAGCCAGTGTATTACAACAGAAAACGATAGCATTTAAAACAACGTTGAATTTTAACCGATGTTCGTATTGTTAAGATAAAGGTGCACAGCTGGCAATCATCACGCGAAGATTGAAATGGCGAGAATTGCAATTGGAACCAATAAAGTTTAATCTGTTGTTACTTCCGCTCTTGTAGGGCTAGAAATAAATATCTTGGTTTTATGTTGGTTTAAGTAACTTTAACTTTAAAGCACTAGCGTTAAAATAAGATTAGTGCGCTTACATTCTTACCAATCTCCTTCTTCCCAGACAACCACTTCGGACGACGTCGACAACCGTCATCCATTATTCTTATTTGTGTTTTCATATTCACTTTATTTATACAACAGTTCGCGTTAACAAAAGGGTCCCCGCGCGGAAATCGTAAAAAGCTTTTTTTAATTAAAAGCGATTCATTAATTAGAAGGCAAAAAAGAGAAAAAAAAAAGCTTTTTTGCGTCGTTCCGTTAGACCATCAACACCACCACCGTACCGTACCATATACCATCACCCAAAACAACAGCGGCCATCGCCGCCGTTTCGCAATGGAAACGGCCGGGGAAAAAAAAAGATTATATGTGCGTATATAATCGCACGATACATTTTGAAACATAATGCGTCATTCGCGCACCGCTGTTATTTGGATAGGCGGATCCTGTCATAAATCTACTTATTCGAGAGATAGGCATCGTGACGAAATGGACGAATTTTTTAACCGGTAACCGGACGCTGGATTTTATTGTGAAAGTTTCATAAGGGCGCGGTTGCGTAGAGCATTTTTTTTTTCTGTTAAATTTACAAATTAAAATTCAATATCACTTGATAGCCTCTTGCATTAGAACGATGTAGTTTGATCCAACTTTTAACGCGGCATCAAAGGACACGTATGTAATTGCTGCTGCAAGTTGCCCAGACGGAAACAAAAACGAAGAATTGTCTTCAGACGGTTCTAAAGATGAAGACGCTGTATGTTTCATCCGTTTTATAAACTTGTGTTCAGGTGAGAAATGAAAACTGGTTCCACATTTCCTGTAAAATGAATGCAATTCTTCAACGTTGGATACACATACATATGTAAAAATCAGCAACTTCTTCGCAATGGTTAAAGTGTGCGCATTTTTAGAGAGAACCTCCAATCTTCACCATTCACATGGTTTCCCAACACGAAACAGTAGATAGCACACGGACATATCACAAACGATGGCCAAAAAGTAATGGCGCTTGCAAAAGGTAGAAACTGATGCATTTGTGGTCGCCCGTATTCAAAATCGTGTATCTACGTCGAAGGCCCGATAAGGCCATAACGCGTGTTTGGCTATTGACTTTCCACTCCCACCTTCCCCCACTTCTATCACCCAACCCTCTGTTTTAACGAAAACACGTACCTACGCGGACGTGCACATATATACAAAAATATAACCCCATCGGTATCAAAAAGCGGTGGGGCACAGATAACGTTCATTATCATATCGAAGTATTAATCTTTATTTACGGGGGTCGCGTAATTAAAAATAACGATCAAATAATGACGGGTGGCCATCAGCGGGAATCGCCGTATCGAATACATATTCATATTATAAAGTTGCAAAATGTTTTGTATCTTAATGGTCGCCCGTTTCAAAACTGCAATAAAATATAAACGCCCGTGCCTCGACGGTTAAGCGAGATATGTGTGTATGTACGCGATGCCGTAACCCCGTACAGCGTTCGTGTATGAATCCATTAATATTTTATGTCCATCTATCTCTAATTACAATAAAACGTTAACATGTTGCTGACTGTCCATAAATTTCGAAAGAGGTTGATCCTGTGCTTCGTTATTTAGTGCTTGCGTTTGATATAAATTCGTATCTATGTATTTCAAACGTATTTGGATTGTACTCTGCGATATTACGTTGTGCTCAAGCAGCATTTACCTCTATAACGTTATGCTGGTAATCAGCGGTGGCTGGTGTACTGTGTGCGTTACAATGCTTCGATTTCCTCGTGTATTTCCGTTGCATATCGTGCACATTGTAGTAAGCAATAAAAATGCACGAAGAAATCGAAGCGTTATTATTGGCTTCCCATTTACAACACCGCCACTCTCCATTGCCAGTGGTAGTTGTAACAGTAGCGTATGAAACCAAAGTTTTGGGAAAAGCCCGGGCATAACTACGATTTTTGAGAAAAAATTTGGTCTAATTGTCCTTTAGAAAATGTAGTGCTGCTGTTGCTCATAAATAAAATATGGCGAATTATTCGATGCAAAGTTGCAAATGGCTGTTACGAGAAACAAGAGGAAACAATGATATTAACTGGGCACTCAACATGGATGTTTATATCAAATATTAACTTAATTGCTTTAATCGTTTATGAAATATCACTTTGTAGAGAAATGAAATTTGAAGGAAAGTGCAACTATGCAGCGTCACTAACAAGTTCCTTACTTTGCAAGAAAAAACTCCGCAAACCATAGTGACGAAGTGGGAGCCGCTTTGAAGGATCATTGCTGTAGTAAATTATGTGCAAGCGGTATGTTCTCTTCAAACATAGCAGGGAGTGATGGATATCGTCGAAAAATTAATATTACCAGAAATTACTTTCTATATTAATAGAGGTACCAGAAACCGCCATTTCGAGTAGCTCACGTGACCATCTTGACGTGACAAAATCCAGCGCAAGATAACCGTCCAGAATACTCACTCCTCTTCAAAAAAGCAATGACTTGAAGCGCCAAGGGAATTTTTGGAGAAACCACCCCTGGTTTGAAGCGACTTTTGACGAGAGATGAGACTTGGATTCTCCACTTTGGACCCCAATCGAAACAGGAGTTGACGCAATGGCCCTTAAGAAGTTTAAGGTGCCGGAATCTGCTGGAAAATTGATGGCTACAATTTTTATGGATTACGGAGGGCCGATTACAAAGGAAAGGGTGTCACTATAACTTGAGAATATTACGTAGCGTTATTTATCAATTAAAATAAATCATTAAAGAACTCAAGGAGCAGCATTGAATCGCTGGTTCATCCACCCTACAACCCAGAGCTAGCTCTGGATGATTATGTCCGAATTTTAAAACAATTTAATACGATGAAGACGTTAAAGAAAAGCGATTTGGGACAAAATGTAATTTTCTAATGTTATACAGAAGTGGATTTCAAGATCAAAAAAGTGCACTGAACTTAAGAAATAGCATACAGAAAAAGAGAAATAATTTTATTGTTTTATTTAATTTGCAACCCTTCGATTTCACGGAATTTTGGACCTCCCATCGTATGTGTTTAAAAAACATTCTCTATTGCTTGAAATATGTGCGAGCAATGCATTTATTAACACTATGGCTGATTATCTCCAGGCTTCTTTGGAATTTTATAGAGTAAAGCTACAATCAGGGCACTTAAGGCAATAAAGGAGATCGCTAACGTGTACATATATTAAATAAAAGTAGCCTTAGATTAGAGCATTGTGGAATTTCCGAACCCGAAACCAAAAACGCTTTGGCAAAATTTATGTGGATAACAGCCTATTGTCGAATCACAGGTCACTAATGTATCGAATAACATCCACAAGAATCCCTAATGTTCGCCGCTTTCCGTGCGCTTCAGGAAATTGGCAGAAACTAGACAGACTCGTGTTTACTCGGACGAGTAAACTCTCATGAGACATGAGCCCCGTCCTCTTAATTTTGGACGGCCATGGTGGTCATAAAGGGCTGGCGGCTATACAATATGCACTTAAACATCAGATTCATACGCTAAGCACACCACCGCATTGTCTATCTAAATCAAATGTTAAATAATATTTCATTCTTTAATTGATTTTTTGTATTTCTTCGAAACGAACGTGACGCATTGTGGAAAAATATCGTAGGACATTAAACATATTAATGCAATAACAAGTATACGCGAGTTCATTCTTTGTGTTTGCAGGACTCTTTTTAGTTGCGCTAGCATAATGGCCGTTATGCCTACGTAATTTAATATATATGGTAATAAAATATTACGCTATTGTACCGGCAAAATATTACATGTGGTAATAGAACAAAAGCTCATTGTTGAGACGAATTATAGCTAATAAAATAAAAATAATACGTTATTAAGGTTTCGTTACTTTTTTTACGATGGCATATTTTATTCTGGACGCAAGTATTCAATACTTAACGCAGATAATTACGGCGGTAGTCTTAAAAGTTTCCAGCACATCCCACACAAAACCTTTACCTTCAATCTCTCGCCATGTAGACCAACAACTACCAACTTTGCAATAATTACTCAGGAAATGGCCGAAATACTTCATAGTGACCAACAAATGGACATAATCCGTTGTAATAAAATTTAAGTCTCTTTGGGTGTAATACAAAGCCTACTTGCTCTTATAGAGTACCTTCCCCATAGAACAAACTACGTCTACTATAACGGTTACAGATCAAACGTAGTTCAACATCTGGTGTACCCTAGAGTTCCAACTTGGAGCCATTACTTTTTAGCTTATTTATTAATCTGATTGCGTCACTTCATTGTCTAATTTGGCTTACGCAGACGATATATAATCTGACAATCCTGAGAGTTGAGTTTCATGAAAAGCTGCGTTTTATACATCATCTAGCGACTATTACTGCCAAATCGTGCAGCTGCCAAATCCCTTGGATTTATAATTCGCGCATTTTTCATTAACCTTGAACAAACTCGAATATGCTGCTGTAATATGAGCTACAGGTCGGCTCGCTCAAATGGATTCAGCGCAAAATTCTTAAATTTTCTGAGCCGTAAGCGTGATAACGTCTACTGGGATCGTGATGTTGATTACGATCCTCTTGGAGAAGCACGGCTTCATATTCCTCGCTGAACGAAGAAGACCTAGGTTCGACGCTCCAGAGTCGTTGTGAAAAGTAAACTTACTTGTCTAGACTAGACAGTAGGATAAGCCAACGACTTGCTATTCCTACAGGCAGAACTAACATTTTATACAAAGCCCTGCTGGCACGCGCTGCGAAGAATAGCCTAATCTGCGACCTGCGGACATTTTCTGCTTTTAGTTTTTGTATTTTTTTTGCCCTTTCTGGATCACTATATACTTTTCCCAGCGATTATTTCATCTTTTTAATCTGTCCAAATAGCAGTTGCCATACAGGCGCAAACCTAGGAAACAAGAACCAAAAAATATAATGCTAAGATAGCTTAGCTTCCTCATGGTATTAACGGAATAATTCACAGCAAACGCAACAAAGCGCCTCCATTTCGTGTTTAATAGTCAGAGAACTGCTCAAGGGATGGTTTGGGGAACAGTACCCGGTTTATGTCGCTGCTTCCTGAACGCCAGGCATGCGTTTCTTTGGCACTAGAGAGCGCCAAGAAATGTCGAGTTTGTCGTTTTGAAAGTTATGGCATTAACTGTGAGGCAACAGCGATAGAAGGTAGAGATAAAAAATTACTCTCGAAACCACGCTGATGACGCCGGGTAGGCAGAAACATGTCCGTGTGTTAGTGTAATTGTTTTCTCTCCTTTTGTTGCGTTTGTCGTGAATTATTCCATTAATACCATGAGGAAGCTAAGCTATCTTAGCATCATATTTTTTGGTTATTGTTTCTAGGCATTTTCTGATGTGTTCTGTCTAGGAAACAAGAGAAAGGCGCTGGGAGACATACCTGGTAAATATAGTAGGCGGTCCATCATTTAATGAGTTGCACCACCTTCATTTTGAGGCTTGAGACTTTTCAGAGAATCCTCGTAACAGAATATACCTGCTGTTAGATACTTCCTAAATTAAATAATTCATAAAGTTTAATTTAATTTAATAACTTCACTGCCAAGAAGTAAAATAAAAGTAGATCAATATTTTTTAATGCATCTTGATTAATCATCGAACGTCGTCACCGAAAAAGTAGTAACGAAGCAAGTTCTAACCTCGCAGTACTACAATCAATTTTGATTGTAGATTAACCGCTTGGACTCTCTCCCTTCTCTGTTTGCAAAACAAGGACTAGTAAACTGGTAAACTGTCTAGCTTATACCTTGATATAGGGACACAATCATCGGACGCTAAACTAATTTATCCAGTACCGGGAGGGCTTTAATTTTAGTTACAAATCATTAGACGCTGTTTGCCGTAGGAATATTCATCAGGCTTGCGGTGTAGCTTACAGATATAACCAGACGTTAGCGTACGTAGCTCGATTAGGTCGTTTGTTATACAACAGCCAAAGAAAATATCGCAACACAATCAATATATGTTTACATGCATATAATATGTACGTATGCATAGATAACACGTATAAGTTTTAAAGATGTATTCGCCTGTTAGCATACTGAGAAAATGGATGGAAAACTAAATGAGATTGTATTGAAAACCGATTAGGCCCTATTATTTAAAATTCTTATTTTTAGCTATTAATTGAAGCTTTTTTCGATAATTTAGCTCCTCAGCTTTTCCAGATCGTTTAGTTCTCGAGTAATTAAGTAGTCACGTAGCAAGAAATTAAAGAATTGTATTAAAAGAATAACAACGTTTTATTATAAATGATATTACAGTTAATAACAGCATACATAAAAAATGAGAATGGGGCCCCCGGAAATAGAATAAAATGTGAATATAGCAATAAAGAAATAAAGAAAAAAGAAACTTAGCGTGATAATGGGTGCGGTCCATTGGCGAGAAACCGACAGCGTCTGGCTGGCGGGAAATGAACAACTTTTTCACGCCCTCCAGGTAGCAGTGATAGCCCTGGCTCGCAGCTCTCCTGACGATGATGACCAGCCTTACTTGAGCTACGCATATTTTTCACTTGCCCCGCGGGGCAACAAATGAAAAGGTTTTGCTAGTAGCAATTGCAATTGTTTTTTTTTTTTTTGAGAAGTTAAAGTCCAATTTCGAAAGGAAGTATTTATTAGCTGTGAGAGAAACATCGCTTATTGCTTAATAGGATTTGGTCTGTAAATCAGTCCCATATATTTATTTAGCAAACACTCCACGTCCTCAACCTCCAATTCCGAATAGAGCAAGGCTTGCGTCTGTTAGCTCTTCAGTCCTCATGTACGCGGTTCCTTCCATAGTCGCTTGGATTTGGTGATTTCTCAATTCAATGCATGATTTTCGTACTTCTTTCCATTATCTCCCAGCTTCCCATCCTCGTTAATCGGCATCGCATCGGTGATTCTAACCACTCGACGGGGTGATGGATGGTCGAGATCTTTTGCCAACTCTCAGAAGAATTCCGGACGAGATGGCATTCCGAAGTTGGATCGTAGTCGGAAATTCCTCACGATGCATGGAAGCTTAGTTATTATTTGTGCCCATGCAGATCTTGTACGACAGTAATTTTTGCATTGGCGATTCAGTACTCTGCCAAACTACACGCTGATTATTGCCCTTGGGAGTATCTTAAGTAACAAGTGGTTTATTGGGCAATAGCGAATATATTCGACATGAAAGGTCCAAATATCCAGCAGTCCTTTAAGCATTTATCTACAGCAAGTATTTCTCAAAATTATCTTCCTAAATATGAACGAACTTTTTATTTTTCTTACTTAAAAGAAACGATACTTCGTACGAGTTTTATTGTATTCCATCAAGAATGACCGTTACAAAAACTTTTCACCTAACAAGGACTAAGAGACTTTAAAAATTACAACGACCTCGTTTATTTTCATGCGTCCTCTCTTAAAGTATATTATATATACGATGTCCCAAGTCTTCCCCTTCAACAAACCAAATTTTTCGCTCCTTCCTTTCATTTCCCTCGCGCGAAGGTATTACGTACAAGGAATTCGCTTCCCCATCTCCGTCCCTTTCTTTTCTTTTCCTCTGTTCTTCGACACCGCGATATCATCGAGAGGACTTTTTACTTTCTCCGAAAAGTGTTGTTGTAATAAATTCGCAGCGCCAAAACTCCGAAGAGAGGAAAAGAACGTGGAGAAGGAGTTCCTTTTTTATATATAATAAAAGTTTGCGAAAGTAAATTAAAGCGTGGAGTCGTTGTTACTTATTTAGGTGCTATTTCCCACCATCCTCTTCCAGCCGGTCCCCGAAAATTCGCCGCGGTCGAGTACTATAGCCCGCGTTTTGGAGGGCTCGGGGTTCGCTTTTATAAATATTACAATAATTAAATATACAGCGAAAGTCGTTAAAATTGCATGGGGGGAGGGGGCAAGGGATGCGGTCGGTTCCATTTTTTTTCGCAGGGGTGTGCCGGTTAGGGTCGGTTTTATCTTTTGTTGTGTTGGGCGATAGGCGTACGCTCTTCAAATGAATAATAGTATTATTTATTTTCCGTCGTTGGTGGTGGAGTCGGTGGCGTACTTGTGCCTTTGATCGAGTATTGTGTAGTTAGTTTTAAGGGGGTTTCAATTGCGACAATTCCTCGATTAAAAATGTAAAAGCGAAACCCTACATTCTTCGGTTGGGTGCGTTTGAAGTGCGCGTACTTAATTGATTTTATTGTAGCTTGAATCAACACCAAACATCACATGGTTACAATAACGATCAACTCGAATAATTATATTTTATGCATTCAGAAAGTTACGTTCAACCAAGCAGAGTTAGGCAGATATTAAAACACGTATATTTCCCTCTTAACTTCTGCAATTCTAAAAATAGATTATCCTTCACTTCTACGGAACTGCAGGCTTGTCTCTCTTCTTTGCAATTTTATCAAGTTATTTGAATCCTTACATCGCAAATATTTTAAAAACTGTATTCTTCTATTTAATCTTCACCAATATGGCTTCGTCCTGGACAGTGTTTCGCACAGGACAGGTTAATATCGCCTAATTAGGCGCTCAAAAAGCTTTCGATCAAACAGATCATTACGTCTTTTAGGTAAGCTGGCAACAATTCCTTACACCAATTGACATGAGCCCTTTCTTTGTGCTTGGGTCAAATTATGCGGAATCCCTGCGGAACAGATATTTTTCTCGCCTAAATGTTCATGCAAAACAACCTTCTATACGCCAAAGGATGCCTCTATCTTCTCTTCGTAGGTCACATGCCAATCCTTTTCAATCATGTCGTGCACAGTATCGATATTTTTTGGACCAGCAACCGATTTTGATCCATTTTGGCGAAATTCATCACTAAAGTTCGCCATTTTCCGTGCGCTTCACGAAATTAGCTAGACAAACTCGTCTCATGAGAATGGGTTCGTGTTATCTACTGGTTTCCTCGAGAGTCGACAAAACACGAGTCTGTCTAGTCTCTGCTAATTTTGTGAAGCGCATGGAAAGTGGCGAACCTTATTCATCACGACCACAACGAAATTCTGCCAACCCGTTGTAAGGTGTCTTTTCTGATGGTGCTTTATTACCAAAACTCGAACAAGACCATTTGAGACATTGTTGTGTTAGGCCTTTGCTAAAATCGCCTAAAATCCTCCAATGGAAACCTTTATCTATTTTTCTCTCAATTTTACGAAAATAGTGATGTCAAGTATTAATTGTGCCACCTAGTAGTCGTCTTTAAAAACGTAAGTTGCCCTCGCTGAACGCGTTGTATAATTTTATTTCGCATGTGTGCATTTAGGGAGCACTCTTCGACGTCACGGAGAGAAAATACGTTTTAAAATCGCAAGTTCATACATTTTAATATGTTGCTGTACGGTTAACGAGTTTTTCGCATGCTTAGGAATTACAGAATAATTGAAAAGATGTTACCATATCGAGAAATTTATGCAAATTGTAGACGAACCGGCTCATACCTCGTCGAATTGTTGTTTTGCGCTTGTTGCGGTCTCTTGCTTTATTATTATTCACAATTAGAGGAAATTCATATCGGATAGATGATGGTGGTGCTTCGGATTCTTTCGAAAATTTCGAAATTGTAATAAGCGATTCAATGCCGGATTCGGATGTTTTTAACTTTGGTTTGAAGTTAATAATAGGTTATTCTTCCAATGCGTATACAGGGTTAGTCAAAATTACCAAATAGTAGTTTTATGGATTTAAACCTAACAATAGTAGAGATGTCTTTCGGGTGATGTCGTGTAGTTAATATTTTTTATTTTACTTGAAGACAACAACAGCAGTCTTTAGAAATCTTCTGAAGAAGCTGACAGCATGGTCAGCGAAACGTCAAGTAACTACACTCAATTAACTACACGACATCACCCGAAAGACATTTCTACTATGGATTACGGTCGTGAAAGCCTACACTCAACTAATAGTAACAATAAATTGCCTCTGACTTAAGCCTCCTCCATCCTCAACCAGAACCTACTGCAACAATCAAACAATACATGCGCACAGCAAAACAGCAAAATAACAAAATATCGCTGCAAAAATGAACTTAAATATCACATTACGTTACTGCTCAGAAAGGAAATACAACTTCAACGCATCACCGAAGCTCCTACGGCGACCCAAACACTTAAAGCGTTCAGATAGAGAGTTATACAGCTTAACGGCATTATAATTAAAAGATCGCTCAAATAAAGACGCGGTATACCGTCCAAAGTACAAAGTTCTGCCTAGTATTTAGGACACGTATAAAATGCCGAAGAATTGAAAAGCCTCTAAGTGTGGAAGGGAAGGAGATAGAATTTATGGCGATTTTTGTATATTTTCGTAGATCAAAAACCAGCTTACAAAAAAAATTCTGAACCTTCTGAATTCGATATTTGTCCTGCAAAGTCCAAGATGCGGCAATGACAATCATTTTAGGGAACCTCTCTGTACAACATTTTCTTTAAGGAAATACGGGTAATGAATCATTGCTCTTTTATACAATTTTCCCCTAAACCTTGTCATATTTTCATAGCTTATGCAGCAAGTCGAAAATAACACCAAATGAAGCCTTGTTATTCCACTGGCTCGTTCTTCTAAATGTTTGATGTTATCGTGTTGCCGCATCGTGATAGACTGTTCTCGGGATGGACACTTTTGTTAACAAGAAAATTGATGTTTATGTAATTAAATCATCGTGAAAATGTTAATAATAATTTTTTACATTATTACTAAAAAGTATTGTAAAAATTGCAGAATTTTTAATAAAATCATAACTCCAAAACGACAACCAATAGATAGGTTATTCGATAAAACTTACCTTAAAACTACAAAAATGAAAAATGCAAAACTAAAATAACGAATGGAAGTTGCATTTCCGGTGAACAGAAGGTAAAAATATTTTACATTAAAATATAATCGATTATCGACAGTTCAACGGAGCAACCTGTATAACCAGCGCCTTAAAGAAATATTTAAGTTAACGTTGAACATTCTGAAAAAACATATTCCGACACCCAATTCACAAATTTTCAATTTAGCTTCAATGGAACGTTTACGAAAACAACTAACACATTATTCCATTCACTTAAACAATCTTCTGCGTATTTCTCACTCTTTTGAAGTTCCTCCTACGTTAGACGTTAATTTTTTTTTTTTTGATCGATATTAGCGTGCACGTTTTTAACTAAATATTTACGTCTTGTTAATTACTTAATGTCGTGCAGAATAATCTTCAGCCATAAAACCGTTTATTTGGATCGCGTTATAATGTATATATACACTCTCTTCAGGTCGATGGTAATTATTCGATATATACGTATTTACTGTATACATGAAAGCTCGCGTATATCAATATTAAAGACGCGACTAAGGCTTTTGTATATTTTTCTTGCGCGAGTTCGAGAATTTTATGGATTTATTACAATTTCAGAATCTAAATTGCATATATCGTGTATTAAGGCGGAATACTCCTTTCAGAATGGAATGCGTAAACTTTTGAACATTATATATTGATGCTTTATGTTGATATAAAGGGGAATATATACGGAATGGGTGCGTGCTTATAAAAAGTTCTTCCTCCACCATCAAAATTAATAAGTAACGTAAAAGCGAGTCTCACAGTTTTTCAAATTGTTTACTTCGGACATCTTCAGGTTTTATTGTTGATAATTTAAAATTTCTCGAACCCATCTATCTAGTAGCGTTAATCTTTGCTAAAATTAATTAGTAAGAATTTTGCGCCTTTTAAGGCGTTCGAAATTTCCTCAACTAAAGTAACGAAAACGAACACTTCGAATAATGTTAATTCTTTCAATATAATTGAAGGCTCTCGAATCCATTGTAAAGTACAAAACTTGTGAAAAGCTGTGTATGTAGCGATACAGGAACGGATTTATCGTACGAATACGTGGATATGCGTGAGACTGTATTCATCCATATCTCACATTTCTTATTTATAGCATCTCCTGCGCATATACACACATACGAAGACGATGACGTTATTGCGGATATGCAATAATAAAAACCGAAAGTTGAGGATGATACTTTTCTATTAGGTTTTATTGCGTGTTCTATATATTTGGCCGGTACGTATGTGTATGTACGCTTGCGTCGTTTATTATTATTTTATGAGATGGGTTTCTTTGCGCCCGTATTCCTAGCGGCGCGGCAGTACCTATTACAGGCTGAGCCGGTTTCATATTTAATTTAGTTGTAGTATTATAAATATTTACACGCGGATGTTGAGAGTAAGTTAGAGAGAAAAAAAAGAGGAACGAAGCACGAAAAACGAAATCGAATCGATTTATTAGCGCGCAAGAACTCGACGCCGTCTTAAAAGGTCGGCGTAATGAAATGGATATTTATTAGCCCCACATTATAGTTACATATACATATACGCGTCAATACGAATTTATTTTTGTACGTATCCATTTCCACATCGTTAAATATTTATAAGCGATCGATAGTGGAATTTTGAGAATGTGAACGCTTCTTTATTTATGTGTAATACAGAGCGATGTAGCACAATCATTACATTTATTGTAATTATTTCGTGTAGATTCGTATACTTCTTTTCCTCACCCTGTATGTGTCAACTGGGAAAAATGTACACTGCCGTTCAGTGAAGTTAGGTCATACAATAAAAATCTATTATATCACACTGTATACAATTATTAATACATAAAATTAGAAAAATATTAAGCATACACTCTTTTCTAAGGGATTAAAGCCATAAATTATTATGTAAAGTAGAAATATTGCGACGACCACAATAAAGTCCCTTTTATTATCATTCCGAGAATTTCTCGGAAGTACCGATCGTTTGAAACGGGTCGTTTGGGGATTATTAACGAACAATACATTTAGGAAATATACCGCAGTATCACTCTTGTTTATTTATCACGGGCGTAAAGATATAAATTTGCTTCATTTTACTGTTAAACGTGTGTTGGTGTGCATCTGTCGTTTTTGGCGCGAAAGTTTTAAGAAAATTTACTACAAAATGGCACGTGGCAAGCCCACCAGTGTAGAAAAACGTTCACGCATTATTACGCTGTTTGAAGAAGGATATTCGGGGCGACAAATTGCTGAAAAAATAAATATGAGAAGTTCAACAGTAAATGACATCACAAAGCGATATCGGACAACTGGAACTATAGAAAATCGCGTTCGTCCTGGAGCATCTAGGAAAACAACAAAAGCTGAAGATTTGAGAATTGTATTATTAAGTAAACGCGGTAGAAAATTATCACCGCCACAAATAGCAGCCGAAGTCAATCGCGGCCGTGAAGAACAAGTTTCGGCGAGTACGGTAACACGTCGACTTCAACAAGCGGACCTTCATGGACGCATTGCCATTCGAAAACCCTTATTACGTCGGGGCAACAGAGCAAAACGATAAATTGGTCGTTAGATGATTGGAAACACGTGCTTTGGACTGACGAGTCAAAGTTTGAGGTTTTTGGGCAAAATCGACGAGTTTATGTCCGAAGATCTAAAACCGAAAAGTGATCTCGAACTGCATTGTGCCTGCAGTGAAGCAAGTGCGTAGTTCTGTGTTAGTGTGGGGAAGTTTCTCCTTTGCTGGGACAGGAGATTTATGCAGAGTGCAGGGTGTAATGAGGAAGGAAAATTTATTTTGCAATATTCCAGAATCATGCAGTGCCATCAGGATTGCGTATAGTAAGCCGTTACTTTACATTCATGCAAGACAACGACCCAAAACGCACTGCGTTAGTGTGTAAGAACTATCTAAAGGAGCAAGGAGAACAGCACACCCTGAAAGTACGTGACGTGGCCCCCACAAAGCCCAGATTTGAACCCTATAGAGTTGTTGTGGGATGAACTGGACAGGAGGATCCGAAAAATTTGCCCAACTTCACAAGAACATTTACGGAATATTCTGCAACATGAATGGATTAATATTCCACCATCCATTTTAACAAAACTTATCGAAAGAATGCCTAGAATAGTTCGAGCGGTGATTAACAGCAAAGGAGGTTTTTTCGATGAAAAAAAAAAATAATGTTCAGTATGTTATATTAGGCCAGAATAATTTTTTATTTATTTATTTTTGTCTTTTCTACCTGTACATACAATAAAATTGCATTTTGTTTTTAGTTTCGTTTGTTTCTGTAACCTTTTAGACAAATTTGTGAAGGTTCGCTACAGATGCGTTAAGTTGTTTCAAAGATTTTTTTAATCATGCAGATGCAACATCACTAGATGTAGGGCTATCGTTTTCTTTATGCAAGAACATATTTTCCTCACGGCGGACGCGTTTTGCAGAACTAACTTTGAAAACGCACCTTATGTTAAAAGTATTTAATCTCGCTTCTCCAGTTTTTCAAGTCACGGAAGACGCTTAAGACGGTAGGTGTTTTTTTAATCATCGAATTACATACATTTTCGATTTTATTTTTTGTACATATGACTAGATATGCCAATTTCCCGTGTTCATTCAGTAACATAGAGATGATTTATCCAGATCGGTTCATAATCTACAAAAATCATCTTAAAAACTTTGTTGTATCTAGCACCGGAACGGCACCACTGGCGATAATATATCTCTGCATACTGACACCCCCGAATTTGCCCATCTAGTGATAATAACAGCAAGGACTGTGAGGTGGTGGCAAACAACACTAAAGTACCAGTATACTCCGCATAACACAAGTTTGACTAAATGATGTGCGAAAAAGAGTCTAAATCTAGCATGCCTGTTCTATCTTTATACAGTTGATAATGGGGATTCACGCATCCTACTTTCTATAGCTCATTTAAAAATTTGTTTCAGGAAATTTTTCCCCATCGCAAAACATTACAATACATTATCCACACTGACATACTGAGCAGTAATATGGGATTTCTTCGACACGCACCAACTACGAGAAATGCAATTCCGGCAGTATGACCTTATAGAGCGAAATGAGAAGTTAAGTTGGAACATTTCTCCGGCTTTGTACGTTTTACCATTCAACACCAACAAAATAAATAACAAAACTAACAAACTTATCAAACGCCTAACAAAATACCTCCCCCACAAAAAGTACTTCAAAAAATAACAAACAAGCCGCGACGAAAGCGAACGAAAATCTTGAAGGAAACAAAAGAAAAACTGAAATTACGACACACCGGCTTCGAAAAAGGGGGAATGTTGTAAATATATTTTGCGTTCCATTAGTATTTGCTGATTTAAAAGTTGACGTTTGCTGAAGAGAGAGACACCGTTCAGAGAGGGTTTATTTGACGGTAAGCTAGTTAGCGGCAGCTGACGGTGAAAAAGGTGTGGGGAGAGTCGTATTCCCTCAGCGAGACTCGGGAAAGGATACGGGGGAAGAGGAGAAGTCGTCCACCACAACACTGCCAGAAGCAGTAGAAGCAGTAGCAACGGTCAAAGAAGTCGGAGAGTGCAAATCACCCAAGAAAAACTTTTAAACAGTCATTGCATAAAGTAAGCTTTCACGAAACTTTCGACATAAAGAAGAGGAAAGAAGTACCTTGAAGTAAGGGGAGTTTCTGGGAGAATGCTAGGGATACGGCAACCCTGATTCAGTGGCGGTTCGGATCTACAGAAATAACTCAAATACTTTTCAAAATCCCAAATGATACCCTATACAGGGTGTCTCACCGGGAACTGCATCAGTCGATATATGAGAGACTAACATAGGAAATTTCGGAAAACTTCTTTTGATTTGTTATCGTCAATTTATATTGCAAAAGCCACGTAATAATGGGCGACTGACTACCTACTGATATTGCTAGCGCCGAAGCAACGATCAAACATGGTCGAACATCCAGTAACGTTGCCCAAATGTTTGGTAAATTAAAATCAACCATCCATCGCTGTGTAAGTCATTGGAGGCAATCCGGGGAGTATGTGAGAATAAGAGAGTAAAGCAGAAAACGCTTAACCACGGGTGGAGATGATCGTTTTATAACGTTGCAAACACTGCGAAACAGATCTCAAACAAGAAAGCTACTGGAAGATGTTCGCGGAATCACCAGGAGTGAGAAAAGAACTGACAAAAGTTGGTCTCAAGTCATAGGTGTCAATAAAAGCCCCAAACTCCAGAGACGTCATTGTGTAACATCAAAATTGGAATGAGCCGTTTCTGTATAAATTCAATCGATGGTAGGGAAAGATTGTATATGCCAATAGGTACTATTGGCTCCTTTGATGGTGTAGGGTGGCATATGTTTGGGGGCACGTGCAGTAACTGTGCTAGTGCAGGTATAAGACCATGTGGTTGGATAATACGCGCCCACAGGCCGCACATTGCGTAACTGACTTTTTTAAACCAAGTAGGTACAACAACATTGAATTGGCCAGCACGTTCTCCTAACCTGTACCCGTTCAAACTTGCATGGTACATGCTAGGCAGAAGTTTTATCTTAAGAATTCCAGCTGACTAAAATAGAAGAAGTAGAAGTTGGATCGATTGAGGAATGAAGCAGATTGCCTCAAAAACTTGATAGTCTCGACAGAAGTATGTAAAAAAAGTTATTCTGTTTAAAACCAGTATTTAGCTCGAGTCTGATATCTTCGAGTTTTCTTCTTCCATAACAAGATTCACATGCTGCAACCTTCAGAGATTATCTCAGAAATATTAATAATATATAAACTATAGAGAAAATAGTTTGATTTTATATCTGTTCTTTTAGATTTGCCGGTGTGTGTACAAAAATATGCCTTTTCTATGCGAGAAAAAAAGCTTTATCCAAACGCTTTATTGAAAACGGCAGCTAAAAGCCGTAAAATTACGATTTACCATTTTCCTGTTCTTTTTCTCTTAAGTGTATGGCTTTTACACAAAAGTATAAACAGCGTATCCGTATTTAACAACTCGTGCTCATCTGTCAAAAATTCCTGAAAGTCGCTGACTCTATCTATATCATACAGCTCTTTCTTGAAAATAACTTATTTTTCACGCATTATATCACTTGCTTATTGATTCTAGCACAGACACTGTTGTTGTTGTTGTTGTTGTTGTTAAAGCATTAGGCGAAGCGTCAAGTTACCGAGTACACTTTGCACTTCTAGGCGCCGAATATTCTGATCATTACCCGACTTTACTACAATTTTCCAGAGGTGTTCCAACTTAGGGTAGGAATTTTTAACGTGTCACACTTCGCATTGGCACGGGCCCTTCAGTTTCACTTCTTTACCCGAGAAGACACACTCGAATTTTTATCCGTCATTAGGAACCAACCGCCTCGGCCGGATTTGAACCCGCGTCGTTCGGATCTGATAAATTAGATTGTGTAGAAAATGGCGTCCAAATTCCCTCTCCCGGCACCCTATCTTCATACAAATGTCGCTAAAAATTGGATAGCCTTAAAATGAAAAGCTATTTGTGGTTGGCAGATAAATGACTTAGTAACGAGAGTACAGACATCATTCCCTCTCCCGGCACCCTATGTTCATACAAATGTCGCTAAAAATTGGATAGCCTTAAAATGAAAAGCTATTTGTGGTTGGCAGATAAATGACTTAGTAACGAGAGTACAGACATCACTGATACAAGATAAGATACGTAATACAAAAGCAATATTGAAATTGTTTATGAAACAAAAGTAGAAAAATTAATCCAAATTGACTGTGGCGTTGATGGCTTGAATCCCGCTAGAGAAATAAATTTTCTAGCATTTTCTGGCACAAATGCAGAAGAAACCTGGGTGGTTTCTTGTTCGATTGGTGCTGTGAATGTTCATGAAATACAAAACGGTAAAGTTGTACAATTTACAGCCAATATTGTTACCTTCATTTTCTTCGTCGTCAAGAAGTACCTACTTAGGCAATAGTGACTGAAACAGATTTGAAATCTATGGGAAAATTCGATTACTTTGAGATCGTCTCCTGTTACAGAGAATTGCTTTAAGATTTAATATCTGAGAACTCCTCTGTGCAAAAAAATTAATAATACCCAAAGAATAATAATGTGTATTATTGGACACTGGCAAACATTAAGGTATTGGCACAGTGCGCATTATGTAAGTTATTTCATTTATTCGGAATAATCTGAAGCAATTGCGCCATGCTCCAGTATTTACCATCCTGTCCTCATGGTCTTTGCTACCATTATCTGATATTGAGAATCTCAAATTTGAATTTTTTTGTTATAAGCATGGCGTCATATAATTGCAGCATTGGCCGCTTTTCCTTTGATTGCCAATAGCGTTAGCTTAATTTTAGTGTTGTGTCTGCAGTAACATAGATATTTCTAAGGAAACAACCTTCAACAGTATATCCAACGATAATGATCTTCTTTTTTTTGTACCGATTTGAATCAGATCTACCCTAGAGACAATAAAGATTTTGCAGTCAAAGTCATACGTCCCGGCCTCAAATAAAAGGAACAAAGCTCGGTAGATAGTGAATAATCGAAGAATTATCCATCATCTTCGAGAATTCAATTTTCATTTTGAATATTTTGAGCCTTGCGTGACGAGGCGCCACTGTTTTCGTAGGGAGGAAACGCGAATGAAGCCTTCGGATGTTGGTTGGTGCCTCCTCGGATCGATGAAATTAATTTTTGTTATTAACGATTATAATATATTACTCGGAAACACGTTAAGTTTTTCTCTAATTAATTCCTCCCCCTCCCACACTTTCCACCTCCCATCGCCACCTCTTCTTCTCGCTTCTCTAACGCCGGAAACTCGCCGTCCAATTTCGATCCGTTCTGATGTTTCGAAAAGAAGTTTTTTTTTTTTTAAGTTCTTTCTCAAGGGGAGACGAAAAGGTATAGAAGGAGGTGGTTCTTCTCGAACCTTGTCTAATTACGTACTTCGGCAAATAGTTCGTGTCACTCCGTCTCTGTTTAATTTAATTAAGAAAACTTATTTCTTTGACGGGAAATTATTCGGGAAAGAAATTTTTATATTTCATATTCCTTTGCGCAATCGCCTACATTCTTTTTTTTTAATTAATTTGCTTCTATGCGACAGATTTTTTTTTCTTTCGAAGAGTTCGCGAGTTTTCTAGTTGAGTAAGTTGCATTATTTAATTTACTTTAACGCATAGGATGTACACGTAAGACTAGCAACAATCTCGATCCTGTTCTATTCGGTGATAAATTAAATTGAAAAAAAGGAAAAGAAAAGCTTGCTTACTTACTACAATTTTAAGGTTAATGGAAGCTCAGCATGCAGAACCTTCGTTCCAACGTTTCTATGTCAATCTGATGAACTGCGTCAGGTACAGCCTTCGTGATCACTTGAGTTTTCTCAAACTGAAACAGAAAAACATTTCACTATTGCATCACATTTCATAGAACCAGGGATTTTAGCGCCGTGCAAACTTTGTCTACCGCCCGCTACACGTTAAAATCTGATAATTTAAGCATGAATTCCAGCCGTTAGGTTACAATTTTCATTACATCCCCGACTAGCAGATATTGCTCTATTCCTGGGCCTTTAACATTCCGACAAATCAGCAAGGCACTTTTTCGAGATGAATACCGGGTATAAAAATTTCTCATAAAGGCAAATTTCTACGCCGTGCGCTCTTCGCATTTCGGGTGCGCCACTTGACGTTGAAAAAATCCCAATCTGCGATAAAAATTGTGAAATCCGTCCACGGCTTAAACGCATATCTATGTGTTGTACATGTGTATGGATGTACAATGCTGAGAATATGTTTCCGATCACTACATAAAAAAAGTGAAGCTCGACGAAGAGTAAAATGTAAATGGAGTTTTTGAAAAATGGTTAAAATGTCACTATTAGATCGTAATAAATTCTTATTGTTCCATCAAGAGGGTTATAGGCGAAGAAAAATGACCGCGATGACGAAACTTGGTAAAAAACAACAATCAGAAACTTAGAAGAATTACAAAATACAAGGATAAGAAAATTAATAACATCGTGTTTTTGGGGCACAGGCCATTGAGATTGGTTTTCGGTAAACGGAGTGTACCAGCGCGCCGGCCGGTGTACGAAAACATCTAGAAAAGGAAGGCAACCGTCTGAATGGACCTCCATGGTGAAACGTATGGAATCTTGTTGGAAATTCAGAAACGATAGGAAATTGTTTTAAGATTCGGCTTTGGCTTAAGGCTGTGAGATATCAGAGTTTGTTGTTCGAGCGCTCCCATGAAGATATTGGCGACAACACACTATTTTCTCGGTTTCTGGGCTAGAACCGCGTCGTTGTTGCAGCTTTTTACTGACGTTTCGTCCACATTCCTACGGCGCATCTTTAGAGCTCATTCAGGCTGAACGGTGTTCGTCATAACAGCAAAGACAGCGATCTTATATCCTATTATTTTATATAATTTTTAAAGCAAGACCAAGTATTTTATACAAACATGTAATCCTCGGTAACACATTCACATTACTGTACATAAGTGCATTCACAGGAGTAGTACAATCTACGCTTGAAAGCTGATGCGGCCGGGTCAGACCGGTTGGTCTCGGCTTCCTATTAATATTGCATTTTTACTGGTGCAAAGTTCGTTTCTGGTATTTTATCATCATTTCTGAGTGAAAACAATGTAAAATTATTACGTTTTTATTGCGCGTTTGCGCCATCGAATTGAAATACTAAACGTGATATACGATGGAAATGTATATTTTTCGGGAGGGAGGCTGAAGTTGCGGAGGATCGCGGCAGGCCGCGACGTGTAAGAATATGCGATGTATTTTTGCGTATATTGCGTACCCGTGCGCCATATTGTAATTAATTTAAAAAAATGTTGTTCATAGAAGGAACGATATTGCATTATAAATACATCTATGTACACACTCTGCGGAATATGTTGTATTTTATGTACCCTCGTAATGTATTGTTTTTTTTTATCGATGAGATGATTTTTTTATCGATGAGAGAGCTTTTACGGAATTAAAATTTGAATCGGGTATAGGCGCGCTATTGAATCAAAAAAAAAAGAAAAATCCCGAAAGAGATAATAATGGCAGTGTTGCCATAAGAGGAAAAAATGAAAGAAACGCGTAACGGCTGGCTTATCGAATTTTTGTTTTTACACAGCGCATTAAGTTGACAAATCTTGAATCTAGCGTAGCTTTTAATAGATTCTTTGTTCATTCATTCGTTCGGATTTAAAGCTTCCCAGCGGCTACTATACACGTCGCATAGACTTCGTAACCAGGGGTGTGCTCAACTCTAATTCTGGTCAAAATACAAAATTCCCGTCAGAATGGATTTTGTCTATTACTGCCGTCCTTATGCAGTTTTTCAAACATTTTAGCATTTACAGAATTGCCAGATGGACAAATGACAACTTTTATGTCTTTTGAAAATCACCTCACAATCCATTTGTTTGAAAAACAGGGATCGCTTAAAGAAGAAGCTAAAAGAGGAAGTCAGGAGATTGAAGAGGAGCGCCCAGGAAGCGAAAGTTGCCCCGAAAATATAATCTTGAAGATGTGGTAGCTGCAAAAGACCCAATTTGGCATGTACAAAAAAAAAACTATAAAATTTAAGGGAGAGGAATGCGACAGTGTTGTCGTTTTGAACAGTTTATCGAATTGAAGTTAAAATTGTTTATTCAATAAGAGCTTTGGCGGCTTTTCCCCTGTTAGTACCCCAAAGATACTAAAACAATACAAAATATAAATACATGTGTACGTAATACGTCGATCTGTGTATTTTATTATCATATACGTCATGTTTATATTTCGTAAAACCTACAGCAGCGTTCAATACATCGTTGTTGCTTATTTTTCTTGTTATTTCCGACGCAAGAGTAATTCGATTGCATTAGCGTTTCAATCGGAAAATAATGAAAATGAATGTTTTCATTAAAACAATTTTTTACTGGGAATTGCTTCGAATCCTTTCGACTGCCCCATTCCATCTCCACGTCCACCCAATCGCCTCCTTTACGAAAGCCCCCACCTTTTGCCCTTTTCCATTCGCGCAAATGAAAAGGACATACATACACTGATGTATGTAAATATGAGAGGATCGGACAGTAATGTTTTATTGGAACTGGATGTGTGTATTGGTTAAAATACTTTGTTGAGAGGAGAAATCGTTTGGTGTGGCCAATTGAAATGAATATAAAATGTAGTAAAATGATCTGAAATTTTAAAGTTTTCTTTCCATTTTCAATAAAAAGTTCTCTACCTTCTATATTTAGCTCCTGTTCTTTATTTTTTTTCGATGGGGGCAGAGGGGGAAGAGGACGAGGATAGGATATTCGATTTTATTATGATTTTCCTATTTTTTTTGTGCAAGCCAAGCTCCGTTTGTTACCCTTTCATTTTTTTCGTCAGCGAGGACAAGCGAATGTTTGATTTGCGAAAATAATAAAGCCACGCACGTTCAGGCAGCAATATCCAAGCAATATACGAATATTCATACACATATCTATCGATGCCATTTTTCTGAAACTTTTGTTCCTGGTACATGAATATATTCTGATAATGCTAATATTGACGTTGGAGCTTTTATTCTTCATGATATTTAGTTCGTATAGGTTCAGTTTTTCTTTTTTTTGTTCATAGTTAACATAGGATCGAAATTTTAATGTAAACTTACCTGAGAACGTTGATATTTCTGCAAAAATTTATTACAAGCTCAATACAGTTTATGCCCTGCTTCTGCCCTACTTATGAAATAATTTTAGGTAAGATTCGCAAAGTCGAGGGTCTAGTGAATACGAGTGTTTTGGATCTGTTTTATTGTACAGATGTGAGGAGGCAAAAAAGAAAAAAAAACAACCCAAATTCTATTCTTTAACATTTATTAGTTATTGTTTTAATATCTTCTGTCCGTCTCCATATCCCAAGTAACCTTTATTTAAACCTAAAAAGACAATAACCTAATCCTACGTCAATACTTTATTTTATAATCCTAATTTTACGGATGATTTTCAGCTGACCCGGGGATGAGCTTTACATAATTCGGTAGTTATTTATTAAAGACTTTTGCGAGAATTGGGCCATGTTTTTCCCATTACCTCATTACGAATTACTCAAAACTGAGGCAACATGGACCATCTAAATTAACACTTAATATTACGAAAGCTTCTAATGCTCAAGGGATGGCGACGACCGGATCAGGTGCCAACTTTTCCGTCTCTCCCTCCCATTAATTCCAATCGCGATCGCCAAGTGTTAAACACTTCATCACGCTAAGCGCTATATCCGTTCCGCGTACGCATACGAATACACACACTCCTCTAGCTTTTGACGTAAGCGTTAGACGGCACAACGAGCTTTCAATCTAATTAATATAAAAATGCATGAGAATATAATTAAATACGGAGGGGGCATTAACTAAGTAGAGATTTCCACGATAACGGCCGTCGAGTGGCGGCTATTAATAAGATAAATGCTAATGTAATTATATGTTAGGTTACACTTTTACATTAACAAACGAGAAATTACGCTTTCATCGCTGATATTAGCCGGGCGCGATTTTTTTTCCATTGCTGCACCGTAAATAAAACCGTATTATTTAGTGGTGTGTTGTTACTGCGTTGTCCGATAGGTGGTGTTACAGCGGTGTGCGTAGCGACAACAACGATGATATTATTTAATTAACTGGAAACGCGCTTCGCTAAAGTTTTCTTGTTTTTTTTTTTTCTATTCTTTTCATTAATGAAGTGTTTATTTTTATAGTACGTAAGTGAATTGAAATTTTAATTACGCGAAGTGTATATCTGACTAGATCGCCTAGCGGAGATTAGATTACGCGTAGGGAAATCTGGCGGTAGGTATCATGGGGCGAGCATTAGGCGAGCCTGATTTTGCATAACATATAAATATATTAGCTCCCGTTTTAATACCGAAGGGTATACACGTCGACAATTACACACGCCTAGGAATATGCATGTGTGTAGTATGTAACCGCGTATCAACACATGCAAGCTGGTTTGACCTAAATTGCCTAGCAGGGAATTATGTGCATGTATATATGCCATCAGTTTAGAGCGGGATTTTAGAATGAGTACAACCCACCTTACACGGTCCCAAATTACGTGCTGTGGGTAAATTAATTAATTCACCGGTTCAACCTGTCCGCTGTACCAAGTTGACTATAAATGATTTCGCATGTTTTTTCTTGTTAAACTGATTGCGTAAATGTTAGTAGCTAATAATAGAAATCAACAGAAATAGAATTTCTTGAATAACATGGATTTTCAGTACCGCAATTGCTCAATGCGACCTCCATTTAGCGGTATAAAGGCATCAACCTTTCCTTTAAGTTACGCACCGCATTGCACAATATTTCGGGTTGAATTGCAGCAAATTGCTTCCTAAAGTTAAGATCACGCACAGCTACTTTCACAGTTTTCATAGTTTTAGAGATGCATTTACAGAGAGTTGCGTATCCCGTTTATACATAGCCAAAAAATGCAATTCTTTGTACTGCAGCAATCCTGTAAAACAGAAGAAGCTATAAAAGGTTACAATGGTCCTCAGACCTCATATCGTGTAATCAGCAGCAGCTGTATTGTTTCAGCATTCTTCTATAGTCGCCGTGGTGAACGCGTCTTTTATTATAATATGTAGAATAAATAGTTTAATAATAAAAAGAAAAAGGCCGGGTTCAACGTCGTAGACCTTGAATATTTGTTTATTACGTTCCACAAATATGCATTTTCTTCAATTAATTCTAGAAGTTTTGATATTTGTTCCTGCATCCAGTTACTTCTTACGTTATATCGCTATAAGTATTAAGAAAAACATCGATAATGCAAAATATGAGAACTGCCCATTAGGGATTCTCATCTCCCGTAAAATTCAAATCCAGAGATTCTGGGAAAAAAGGCTTCAATTCCCGGGATCCCAGGATTTCCTGTAATTGGTTATTCACAATAAGCGTTTACTTATTGTGAGTAAGTACTTTTTTAAGTTAAAAAAATACAATTCTTTGTACTGCAGCAATCCTGTAAAACTGTAGAAACTATAAAAAGTTACTATGTCATATCGTGTAATCAGCAGCAGCTGCATTGATTCAGCATAGCACTTCTATAGTACGCCGTGGTGAACGCGTCTTTTACTACAATATTGTAGAATAAATAGAATTTGAGTACATTAAGAGAAATATGAGTGCAATCAGTGTAAGAGGCCACATGTCTATCAGCGGTTTTGTTAAAACGGAGACTGCGCAGGCGTTTAATAATAAAAAGAAAAAGGCCGGGTTCAACGTCGTAGACCTTGAATATTTGTTTATCACGTTCCGCAGATATGCATTTTCTTCAATTAATTCTAGAAATTTTGATATTTCTTCCCGCATCCAGTTATTTCTTACGTTTTATCGCTATATGTATTAAGAAAAACATCGATAATGCAAAATATGATTACTGCACATTAGGGATTCTCATGTCCCGTAAAATTCAAATCCCGAGATTCCGGGAAGAAAAGGTTTCTATTCCCAGGATCCCAGGATTTCCCGTAATTTTTTACTCACAATAAGCGTTTACTTATTGTAAGTACTTTTTTAAGTAAAAAAAAATACAAAAAAAAAATAGAATAATTTTCTAAAAGACATAAATTATCAATGGCTCTATTTCTTAAAGATGGGCGAATTCTTGTGATGAAAAAGCAGCTGTAGGAAAAACTTTTTCCGATTCATTTGATGTCGGTAGGATGGTCATTTGTGTAAAATGTGCATTTCTTTGGATTTATTATTGAATTTTTACTTTTTTTTACATTTTTCGGTGTTTCTTACTCTTTATTTATTTATTAATTTATTTATCGTTTATACATGATGTTAAAATTTCGTGTGGGAGCATTTTCGGTATCATAAAAAAAATGAAAAAACGCTTAATATAAGAATTAGAGCGATTTCCGGGATAACGGTATGACTTTTTACCTCCGGAATCCCGAGATAACGGAATCCCGCTTTCCCGGGTGAGAAGCCCTACTACACACTAAAAGATCTATTGAAATTTTAAAAATTAGCTACCTTCTGTGCTGCAGACAGCAAAGAAATACTGCAAGTGACCAATAAGCAAGTGTTGTTATTATGCTTATGTTTGTTCTAAGCTCCAATACGCCTCTGTTATTTGGTATCCCCAAAATCTTATGATCGAGCGTATTCAAAAGAGAATTCTAAAGTACCCTTATTTTCCAATGAACAAGGCACAATTTTTTGCCCTGGCAAAAAATTTACAAAACCTTAAAAAAAATAATACCGATTCACCAGCTCTTCTATCTCAAATAAACTTTACAGTACTGATTCGTTATAGTCAATTCTTTAATGTGTTTCAAGTACCTAGAGCTAACACCAACATCTTGCTTAAAGCACCTATTAACCAAACGATGAGCAACGCGAATAAGCAGAATCTTGATCCATTTTTGTGAGTCTGGACATCTTGTCTACTTACATGCACTTGCTTTCCCCCTACCTTCCCTGTCCCCTTGTATTCTTTCAACATTTTTGCATTTTTGTTTATGAGGATTAACATAGTCAATCTTCTTACAAAATTTTCAATTACCTTTCCAAACAAATCAACCACCATGTCTGTCTTTTTAGAAGAATTCCTTCGCACAAGTAGTTTTAAAAATTCTCCATACCGCTAGATTGAAAAGTTACATATCCTGCTCAGATAGCAGAATACGTTCATCTCCAATTCAGATGATTCGGAATACCCACCTACATATTTCTAAATTACATTCGCCGTTTTCCCGGCGAAATTCCACGCAGCCCGCCTAGAGGAAACGAAAGAAAAAAGGAAAGAAGCAACGTTATAAAATGAAGGTGAATATTTACATACGTATAAATATCGAAAACGGAATATATATGAAAACATATTCCGATTGAATAAGGCAAAATGCAGAAACAGAAAGTAATTTATTCAGTGCTTCTTTCGATTGTGCACGGCGAGCCGAAGATGGTGGTGAAGGTGTAGGGTGGTGGGAGCGGCGGGGAATGCTAATATTATTGTATAAGTTTCTATCCGCTGATATTTACTTAAATGCACTTGCACAAGCTCTCCTCCTTTTCTTTCTTGCGCCCACCCCCTCCCGCTCCGGTAAATCAATACGACGGAGAGGGAAAATCCAAGGCGAGTTGAATTCTCTCCTCCTTTTGTAATGTTTTCCTTTTGTTCGCTTTGTTTTTTTTTGCGTTACTTCATTCTACTGAAAATAAATTTTTAACTTAATATTTTTATTGGAAACTTTTTCTCGGCCGAAGCCTCCATTCTCTCTCCTCTTCCCCTTACACTCTTCGTTCCCCAATCTGTGACCTCCCTCTCTTCGCAACGCATAGAATTTCCAAGACTGGCCTCCCCAACCACCAGCAGGCCCCTTTCGTCCAGCTCACCCTATTTTTCTTTAATATTCTCATTTCAAGTTTTAATGTTTGCAAAGTAAATTGCGTTTTTAATTTAATACGCGAAATATTTAAATTGCGAACGCGCTAGGCTCGTTATACTAGTTTGCGCGGTTGCGGTTTAATCTCCATATCAAATTTATTTTATGGAATAATATTGATTGATTTGCCGAATGATAGACCGCTCCGTTGTAATTCGACACTTACTAGGATAGTGAATATGTCGTACTTCTTTAAAGGAATTGTTAAAAGGTGCCACTTTCATTGATCGTATTGCAGAGATTTTAAAAAAGGTTGATAAAAATATTCAGATCGCTGTAAAATATACGTTAGAAAAATGTGAACATTTGGAAGAAGAGAACGATATCCAACGAAAATTAAGGAATAAAATAGACGAACTTGAACAACAACAATATTCGTATTTTTGGACTACCGGAAGATAAGGAGGACGAGAGATAACAAGTTAAAAGTTTTTGTAAAGATATTCGTCAGATTGGCATCTCCGCTAGGAACCTCGCCCTATAATATTATTAGAATTAAATATGGTTCTGCCATCCGTAAGGTTCACAACCACATCTTGCAAATATCCAGCGAACACTAGTGGCGGGTCACTCAACGGCGAGTCTCTGTACTTACGTACATTCTTACAGGGAGTTGAAAACTGATTTATTTATTTAATTGCTGTTACTTTGCACGGGTGCAGTGTTGCCCGACGGAATAAAGTGGATGCTAGGCAAGCTTGTACATAGATGTCAATTTTGAATATTCTAGATTAAGGTATTGTTAAATAACGTGACTGTTGCGATGGGTGTCTTCTCAGCAGATACCTCCTCATTTATAAGAAATGTTATCCAATACATGCTTTAACACGCAAAAGATGGTTATTCTAGACGATTTTAACGTACATCTCTTGGATATTAATAGCAGGCACTGCCTTATGTTTTATAATAAGCGGGATACTTTGGATATTGAGTAAATAATTAATAATTCCACTAGGGACTTCGTTATTGGTACTTCTAAAATCGATTCTGATCTGGTCTCGATTATGGGAGGAAATCTTTGCTGAGTTTTGGCCGGAAGTAGGCTAGGGCAATTGTTTCGGACGACATTAAAACAGTAATTAGTAATATCCATTTACCTCATTCTGAGAGTGGCCGTAATTTGGAATTGATTTTGGATACCAGGTTAGGGAGTATGTCTCTCTGTTGTGAAAAAAGAATTCTATAATTTAAAGTTTCTGTATGACTAAAGATTTTTGTTTGGACCTGAACCTGAGAAAGATAATTAAGATAAAAATTAAGATAAATAAGAGACATTTCTGCTCTCTATTGTTTAACCATTTATTATCGTTGCCTTAACACGCTTACAACGGGTACAAAATGCATGTCTAAGACGGTATCCGTCAATTTGATCACGTCTCCTCCGCCCTTCTGGATGACAATTTTCCACAATTTTAATTATTTATAATAAGTTATCTGTATCGGAAGTTCTTTAGAATTTCTTTAGAACTGATGTGAATGCGATCAACATTAAATCTAGAGGGTTGCTGACGCCTTCAGTACATTACCTCGAGATGTTCGAAAGATCTTTTTCTTGCAATGTTGTTCGCATATTTAACGCCATCCGTGGCGCAGTGCGTATTTTGTTTCCCGTAGCACTGACTTCTCCATTGCTTAGACGATTTAGTCATATTTTTGTATTGTATTTTTTTTATTTTTTACTTAATGTGATTGTGGTGGTCAGGGAGAAGAACAACAGCTTGCTTTGCAAGTGTCTGATCCTTACCACTTCCGCTATATTTATTTATCTATTTTTTTGTATTTGTAAACCGACCGTTAAAGAAACAGTGGAATTTCGCAAATTATCTCATCTATCTGATCACGAACTCAGGTAGGCAGTTATAGGCATGAATGAATATGGAATTGCAAATAGACACCTCCATTGATCCCTGAACTACTTTACAATTGAAACTGGCCACATTCATTGACCTTTAAATGAAATAATTCGGGGCTTCCCAAACACAAAGCGACACACTGAATCAAGGCAAATGCTCCTCTGGCAGTGGACGTCTTAAAACCGTTTACCTTTCTTTTGGGATGTTTATTCTTCGATTGTTATTTAGGAACTGAACTGGGTCGCCGAAGTGGTGCCACCGACTTAGGACTACCGCGGAACTTCGATAACGTATCCATTAGAAAGTGTCGTAAACTTCAAGAAAGTTCTTACTTTTCTGGAATATTGACAGTGTTCCATATCTTTCTAGAAAGTTCTACAAGCTACAGGAACGATCTAGTTTAGATGTTCTGGAAAGCTCCGTTAGCTTCGAAGTCGATTCAAAATGTTAATTCCAAAATACTATAGACCGCCATGTCTACTCGCGTTCACAAGAATTTCTCGTGGAGGGCCGGGGGCTATCGCGGGCCTCACTTACAGAACTCCTTGGAATAGTTTAATGTAAAGCACTTTATAAAGCATATTCATTTGTAAGAAGCAAAGCAACAAAATAATAGTTTTAACATATTTCTGAAGTAATTCTACCACCATAATTTAATAAGATTCTCGTAAATCTATTTGATTTATAAGGCTTATGATGAGGTTAATTCGTTTAAATACTAAAAACCTCACAATCCAGCACTTCCAAATTTAATCGTAGGTACATTGCCGTTCAGAGAAGTTCGGTCGGTTGGTAAAAAACATGAAAAGGTTACAGAAACAAACGAAACTAAAAACAAAATGCAATTTTATTGTATGTACAGGTAAAAAAGACAAAAATAAATAAATAAAAAGTTATTCTGGCCTAATATAACATACTGAATATTATTTTTTTTTTTTCATCGAAAAAACCTCCTTTGCTGTTAATCACCGCTCGAACTATTCTAGGCATTCTTTCGATAAGTTTTGTTAAAACGGATTGTGGAATATTAATCCATTCATGTTGCAGAATATTCCGTAAATGTTCTTGTGAAGTTGGGCATATTTTTCAGATCCTCCTGCCCAGCTCATCCCACAACAACTCCATCGGGTTCAAATCGGGGCTTTGTGGGGGCCATGTCATTACTTTCAGGGTGTACTGTTCTTCTTGCTCCTTTAGATAGTTCTTACACACTAACGCAGTGTGTTTTGGGTCGTTGTCATGCATGAATGTAAAGTTACGACCTATTATACGCAATCCTGATGGCGCTGCATGATTCTGGAGTATTGCAAAATAACTTTTCTTCCTCGTTACACCCTGCTCTCTCTGTAAATCTCCCGTCACAGCAAAGGAGAAACATCCCCACACTAACACAGAACTACGCCCTTGCTTCACTGTTGGCACAATGCAGTTCGGGATCATTTTTTCGGTTTTAGATCTTCGGACATAAACTTGTCGATTTTGCCCAAAAACCTCAAACTTTGACTCGTCACTCTAAAGCACGTGTTTCCAATCATCTAATGACCAATCTAGATGAGAACGGGCCCACTGTAGCCGTTTTGCTCTGTTGCCCCGACGTAATAAGGGTTGTCGAATGGCAATGCGTCCATGAAGGTCCGCTTGTTGAAGTCGACGTTTTACCGTACTCGCCGAAACTTGTTCTTCACGGCCGCGATTGACTTCGGCTGATATTTGTGACGCTGTTAATTTTCTATTGCGTTTGCTTAATAATACAATTCTCAAATCTTCAGCTTTTGTTGTTTTCCTAGATGCTCCGGGGCGAACACGATTTTCTATAGTTCCAGTTGTCCGATATCGCTTTATGATGCCATTTACTGTTGAACTTCTCATATTTATTTTTTCAGCAATTTGTCGCCCCGAATATCCTTCTTCAAACGCCGTAATAATGCATGAACGTTTTTCTACACTGGTAGGCTTGCCACGTGCCATTTTGAAGTAAATTTTCTTAAAACTTTCGCGCAAAAACGACAGATGCACACCAACACACGTTTAACAGTAAAATAAAGCAAATTTATATCTTTACGCCTGTGATAAATAAACAAGCGTGATGCTGCGGTATATTTCCTAAATGTGTTGTTCGTTAATAATCCCCAAACGACCCGTTTCAAAAGATCGGTACTTCCGAGAAATTCTTGGAATGATAATAAAAGGGACTTTATTGTGGTCGTCGCAATATTTGTACTTTACATAATAATTTATGGCTTTAATCCGTTAGAAAAGAGTGTATGCTTAATATTTTTCTAATTTTATATATTAATAATTGTATACAGTGTGATATAATAGATTTTTATTGCATGACCGAACTTCACTGAACGGCAGTGTACATATTACTACATGGATACGTAAATATTGCACAGATTCAATTCATTGTCTAAAAACAACGCAATTTCATTTACAAATCATCATCGGTAAAACTCTCGTCAAATGGCCTAATGCGTTTTAATCTTTATTGCTTCCAGTTTATTGCTACTACCGATCGGTTACCTATGTATATAATGCACGTGTACGAATGTAGGTATATATTATGCGCATGTAATTCGAGTTGGTGTATATTTTATAAGCGACATAAAACATTCATAAAGCCTTTAATAGATTAAATTATTCCGAACGTTAGTCGTAGCTACATTTCGCCGGATACACCGCGTCGCGCCGCAGGATTCATTTGATATTACTTGGGCGCATGCAACGCACGGGTTTAAAATCATTAATAAAGCAGCGCTTTGTGTCTTACATATGTTCGCGTAAATATTCAATTAATGGGATTTGATAGGTGGTGATTTAAATTTGATGCAGGCGGTAAGGGATTTAAATTTCGATTAATTGCGTTGCTCTATTTTGTTTCCACCTGGTGCCTTATCTCGAAAAATACGTGTTTTGTGACTTAATACGATACAAACTAAGGTATTAATTTGGAAGTTCTGTATCTGCTAGACGTACACAAATACGAGTTGGTTCTAGTCTGTTATTAGATTATTTCATATAAATAACAGCTGCTCTTCTAGCTCTGTTTAATGACTTTAATGGGATAATAGTACGAGGGTGGTACTATGCTATAAGAATTCAATTTTTCTTCGTCATTTCAACACGTAAAATATTCTTTCAAAACAAGAATAGTTATTGTGGAATAAATGTCCTTTTCAATCCTGAAAAGTTCTTGACAAAAACTTTTAAAAAATATTTTCAGGATTGAAAAGGAAGGCTAACTTTTTAAGACCAATTTACACTGCATCAAAGGGAAGCAGTAGATTCTTTTGTAGAGTAAAGCATTGTAATTCTCGCTAATTTCTCAATATTTTTCCGATTTCTCTTCATAATCTTCCCACAATCTTGCTCGATATTTGATTTTTGACACAAAATGCTATTATACAAACAGAATATATTTCACGAATAACACCTTCGTCATGTTGAGGCTTGAAAATTTTCAGGTGACCCTGGTAAAAGCGTTAAAGATCAATATAGAATCCGTATAATAAACACCCAGTATGCTACTTAATCATGGAAAATATTGCAACAAGTACTTCAAACAATCTGTTATTCTAATATAGGAAGGAGGAATATGAGGGGAGAAGGCGTCATCAGCGTTGCTCCCAGTGTTTTTCCTTACGTCATTTCGCTTTCTGCCTCTCAGCTTATGTCACTAATTTACGAAAATAGCGCTGGAATATTTCTTAACGCTACTTAATGGCAAGAAAAAATACGGTCCTGCCGTCTAGAAAGTAACGACAGAAAAGTTTTCAGTGAATCGGTAATTTACAAGCTTGAAAACAGGGCATTTCAGTATTTGAAAGGCGGCACTGGTTGCTCATTATTGGCTACATTAGCTAGTTGTGAAATATCCTGTATTTACAGTAATTACAAAAACTCACGTCATATATTTTAATTTGAGTTACTTCCTGTTGGCCATGTCTTTGAAGGTGATGGAAAGAAGAGATAACCCAAAATAACACACATAATTAAAATTGTTTCCCTCATTAGTCGATCTTTATCCTAGTTTGCAATGCATAAGGAAATGCTTATCTATCTCTATCTGTTTCTACTTTAACTTTTAATTTTTCCGATGTAGAAACAATTGAAGGTACGTAATAGAAATAAAAGAGGACAAGTTTTCCTACAGAAAGACTACTAGTTGTAGGAACTTTCGAATATAAAAATGCAAATATGTAATTATCTTTCTGCTTTTAATATTAAAAAAAAAATAGAAAAGTTGCTAAAAGTTCTTTAATTTAATACACTTCATGGCTATTATAAGAGCAAGGTTAGTAATACTCATCACATCATGGTCGACACTACATTGTACACTGTGTTGCCAAGTAGGTGTCGCTTCCTAAAAGGTTTTTCTTATGTTAAAGATTAGTCTATATTGGAGTGTGGAATTTAGTGTTTAATGTTACATTTTACTAAAAAAAAATAATACTAGTAATGGCATGAAATTGGACACCTGCGTATGTTTGTAGTTCCCCACTAGTTGTAATGTATGCGACAAGTATCGGTTTGATGATTTTCTCCCGCCAAAAATGAGCAAAAAAAAAATCCGCCAACAAATATCCTTCGTAACACCCAACTCTAAGTGCGCCGCCACGAACATAAAACGGGCACTAGATCTTCGGTAGCGAACGTACGAAAGCGGTAATAGCAACGCGGAAACGAAGAGGAAGAAGTGCGATTGTCGAGAGGGTGTTCGCGCGCGAGAAGGAGAAAACAACAGCGAAACGCTCAACAGCAAGCGCCGCCGAAATATAAATCTGCACGAACCAAGTCGACAAGTCTTTATCCCGTCGCTGAACGTTTCCTGTTACGTCCAGCGCCCGTAAAAAACCCAAAAACTGCTTGCGCTAATGGCGAACCTAGTCCCGTTCGCGTTCTTTATAACTTATCATAAATTTCATAGTGTAATATTGCAAGAGAGCCGCGGTGCCATTTGTTTTTGCTTCGGTGGCGTTGCGGCGGTTGGTTGTTTTGGTCGCGGGCACCCTCCTTACGTTATATACATACCTCGAGCCTGGTTGTTGCTTCAAACGATGCTGTTTCCACCGCTACTACTACTGCTGTAGCTTTTAGTCGTCTGGTGGTTTTAGTATATGGCTCTGCGACGGTGGTCGAGTGATGTATATTTTAATTTTAAAACTAATGGGCTTTTCCTTGAATGCAAATAAAAAATTTAGAAGCGAGGCGTCACCACCGTCGCCGCCGCCACTGTTGTCGTCGCCGTTGCAAAATGTACGAAATTAAAAACGTCATAATTTACATGGCGACGTTTTTCGTAAACGTAGCACGGACGGAAGCGGCGAAGAAAATAGCGGAGTTTGGATTTTTTCGGAATGAAGAAGTGAAACAAACACGTACAAATAGGAGGGGAGCAGGAGGATGGCGCAATGCCGGAAAAGCATGAAGAATTAACGATGTAGGAGGAAAGCACTCGTTGTAATTATCGCTAAATGGAAACTGCATTCTAATCTCCATGTTTGTAAGTTTTCTCACATGGAAATTCGCTGATAAACTTTATCTTTCAATAACAATTTTTGTCAAAAATACACAAAATCATGCAACATTGGAATCTAGTTATGGACATTCAAAATAGAAAAAGTAATTTAACAGTAGACAAGTTTTTGGAAAAAATAAATTTTGAGAAGAATTTAATTTAAAAACAAGCATTAATATAAATTAGAAATTATCATCAGAAGAACTTGAAAACCATTTGAAGTATAGGGGGGCAATGAACAATGATCCCAATACCAATTTATTAAAAAAAATGCATCGAAAAGGACGGAAAACATTTAAGGAGGAATTGAAGGGGACACAACATCGATTAAGAGATTAACAACTGTAAGTCAATGTATTTTAAAATTAAACGTAAATCCTTTAAAATAAAAAAGGATCTCCTTAAATAAATATTTTTAATTAAGTTTGAAAAATCTTAAGGATTAAGCATTTTTTATCAATCACAAGAGCGATTTTCAATTGGAAAGATTGTTGTTTTTATTCGGGCAAGCAGCCATAATATGTAGTTTCCAGGAAGTTCCTCTAGTTAACAAGTAAACAAAATTTCAGACGTGATGATAGAATCTGCAGCAGAGGACACGTTAGTAGCCCATTCTGTGATGAATCCATTAATTAATTTTTCCATTTCCCATATTTAATGTTCCAATAAGGAAATCAACAGCACAATTTAGTAATAGCTTTGGAAAATAAGCTGTTTCGTAGCTGTTAACGATGAGAGTTGAAGGAAGCTGATGGAACAGTAAATAGCCAAATTGGTACTCTCTGAACGATCATATAATTTTTTGATTAAACAAAGGTATTGTGTAAAGTATACATTTTACGTTGAAATACGAAAAGCATTGATTTCTTTAAGATCTGCACTGAGAAAAAGGATTTATTGATTCAAGGAAACCTGCATTGAATGAAAGACATAATTTTTCGAGCAAAGAAATATTGCTTCCTATCAGAGAAATTTCTTTTTATATAATTTCTTTAACTCAAAAAAGCATTACACGCTAATATCAACAAAATTTGATATTTGAAATAACAACAAAGAAATTGGTTTCAATGAAATCATTAAAACAACAAATTTAAATCGAGCTTTTAAATGAAAAAACGCCACATTCTTAACCAAAAAAATATTCACAAGAGTTTGATTGTGATAGTAACTACACCTTAGAACTGCTTTCCTAAAAGTAAATTTTGTCTAAGAAATGTGAGAAAAAATGCTGCTAATAAAACCGCTCGTGGTACTGGGAACATGTCTCTACCAACATCGCTGTTTGCCTTTCGGCTTATCTAGTGCTAAGAGATACAAGCGCCTACCGTTCAAAGGAGATACATCTGGCTGGTCGTTCTTGAAGGGAAGATGCACATTTCTTTGATACAAGAAAATATTATTTTATTTTGAAACAAATATCTTCATATTTACTTATATCAAAGAATTATTGCTTTCACGCAATGAAATAACTCCAAAAAGATATATTTCTTTCATTCAAACAATACTTTTTTGTGTGTAGCGCTTTATACAAAATACCAACTTTATAGTTCTAATTGAGATACCCTTTAGTAGGTTCATGGTTATAGAAACTGAAATATTCAACACTATCCACCTTTCATCCATATAGGCCACACATTTCTTGAAGTCGAGATATACATCTGCTTGATATTGTTTCAAAGAAAAATTCACCGCTCGCACGATCCGCTTTAGAATATAAAGGCGAGATTTTATCATTATCATACATTCGGCACTTAAATATATGTATTAAAGTTACATCTTTACTATACATGTACGAAGAGAGCGCGATCTCTTTAACTTATTCTATGTAGAATAAGATAGAACAAAAGTGGAAAATAAAGCACCACGGTTTTCCAATTACGCGCAATTCTCTTCTAGTTAGAGGTGTAATTTCGTACGACTCACATATGCACGTATCTACGTATCTATAGCACATAAAATGGTAGGTATATTGATTTCGAATATCAGTCATTAAACAACCAGGAATATAGAGAATGGAAATGAAAACTTGAATAACATAGTAAATTAACCTTCTCAAACGTGTGTATGCGTGTAATGATGAAGACATGGATGGATATAGCCGCTGATTTTCGTAATTGATACATTTAGAAGTGTTCTTGCGAATGTTAATGTTAAAGATTATTTGTGTGTGAGTCGATATGTGATGATGACATCACAAGATGTTGTAAACCTAATTCTAGATCGTGTTTAACTTTTACTCGTGGGTAGTAAAAGAATAAATTATATATCTTAGCTACTGGTGATGTTGGGAAATATAGAGGTAATTGGAGATGAAAGTGAACTATACTAAATATTTTTATTTTAACTTCGGGGTTCGTAAGATTTCTTTTTAAGATTTAGGTTTGAATCAGACGAATATCCGGGTTTGGCAAGAAAAAAAGTTTTTCATGAGTAAAATTCATTTTATTTTGCAACATAGTCCCCTTCGGGATTGATACACTTAGTTGAACGTTTTCCTATTTTTTGCATTTCATCTAAAACAGAATTGGTGAAACAAAATCCTTCCGCTCGCCAAATTCGGATGTTTTTCGTTCACGGCATTGCCGAAATGATCCAATAAGTTGCCATAATTACCGCCATAGATCGTTTTGCACTTTTCATGGTGATCAACGCTCATGTACTGTGATAACGCCAAAAATCATTCGCATTGCGTTTTAACATCGCTGAACGATCCTTTAAATTGTGAGCAATAGCGGCACTCATCTTGCAGAAAGCTTCCTTACATATGAACCCGGTTACTTGAGATGCTCACAGCCTGCGCTATCTCACGTGCTTTCAATCTCCGATTATTCGTGAATTTTTTCGATCATTTCTGATTTGGTAATTCTTTATTAAACATGCTCGTCCGGCCGCGTCTAAATTCAGCTGCCCAATATTTAGTGATCAATAGCAAAGGTGCGGCGTCCCCGCAAATATCACTTTTATCTCATTTGTTTTCCTTTTTTGAAACAAATTAATCACTGCTCTATATTCGATTCTCTCCGTTGTTGTTACATCACACTTTAAGTGGCTGTTATTCAGAAGCTAACTGACGTATCTGTTTGGAAAGTTGACGAGGCCTTTGTCGAAGGCTACTTTTACGAAAAATTGAATTATCTTTATTCTAGTATTCTTATATTACTTGGTTGAGGTAAAGGTTATGTTTCCATTAACACTCTATTGACAAATCACATATACCACGATGTGGAGGATCTTTTTTGAGTGGCCACCGTATTGCTCCCGTTTGATACCAATGAAACATTTGCTTATATTAAAAGGAAGAGACCAAAGAAGTATGTAATTTTACACTTTATTTATTTGTTCATTATAATATTTTTCTGAAGCTAGCCAGAAATTTGTAGTTTTAGGCTTGATTTAGCAAAATAGGGAATATAAATGACCAAGATAATCACTGCTACATTCATAATATTGTCGTAATTGTTTGATGTCTTGGTCTCAACTAATGATATTTTCCCATTTTTTTTTGCATTAACTTACGTATGCGTAAATGGTTCAAATTATAGCAATTGATGATTTTAAATTTTGGACTCGGTTAAAATTGCCGGGATGACGCAAAAATTTCAACATCTCCCTTTTCATTTAAACTTCATCAGGGCCATGCGGTAACTGTGGCAAAACATATATTGGAAAAACGAAATGGGCAATCTGTAGCTCATTACCGCTATAGAAGGATTGAATTATCAAATGTACCGCAACACATAAACGAAACTGGGTTTAATGTTAAATTAGAAAACCTCCAACTAATTACGAAGGTAACTTAACTAGTGGATTTATTGATGTGACACGAATGCACGTTTTGTGCCACAGGCAAGAACCTTTTAGTTTCGTATATTTTGCATGTTTGAGGGTACGGGCGGTAAAAGTAGGAACTTGCAATTATACTTTAGAATAGGGATAGGCATGCTAATGTTAAAATCTTTTTCTCACATCATTCGGTTATACGGTTAACAATTCTTCCGAATTAATTAAATAGCTCATGTGGTGAGAAGCGTAGCGATACTTTAGGGTTTGTCAAGAAGGGTGACGATTATAACAAGTATCATCCGCTAAATCCGTGTATCGTGGATCTGCACTAATCTTTTACTGAAATTAAGTCGATGGCCATTCTCAATAAGGCTCAGGTTTCGAGGGACAGCTGGCCATTGGAATGTTTCGACTCCATTCTCTTGCAAACCTGATAATATGCCATCTAACGTTACCTTGCTGCAACTTTGAGCTTTCAGGGTACAAAGCATGTGCTGTTTGAAGAAGGCGTTCATTTAAAATGGCACATGGCAATGGTAACATGTGCTGTCTACTGTTCTGGCGATTATACGCAACGGAATAGGACCACGTTGTGAAATTTCTTGCCAAACCATAATTTTTATAGGGAATTTTGCTTTCTATACTGTAGGTTTTTATCTACGCATGACCCGTAGCCGATTATCATCCAGCTGAAAGCAAACTTCATCTGAGATAAACACATTTTCCAAATTGTCTTCTCGAAAATCATGACAAAATCCGAATCTTTAATTTTCTTATCCGCTAGCCCATTACATACAACCAACTTAAACAATTCTGTCAAACAGAACACATCAGAAAATGCCTAACAATAACCAAAAAATATAATGCTAAGATAGTTTAGCTTCATCATGGTATTAATGGAATAATTCACGGCAAACGCAACAAAAGAAGAGAAAAAAATTACACTAACACACGGACATGTTTCTGCCTGGCGTCATCAGCGTGGTTTCGAGAGTAATTTTTTATCTCTGCCTTCTATCGCTGTTGCCTCACAGTTGATGCCACAACTTTCAAAACGACAAACTCGACATTTCTTGTCATTACTGTTCCCCAAACCATCCCTCGAGCAGTTCTCTGACTGCTAAACAGGAGATGGCGACGCTGGTAGCGCTTTGAGAAACCGCACCTGGTTTATGTCGCTGGTTCCTGAACGGCAGGCATGCGTTTCTTTGGCACTAGAGGGTGCCAAGAAATGTCGAGTTTGTCGTTTTGAAAGTTGTGGCATTAACTGTGAGGCAACAACGATAGAAGGTGGAGATAAAAAAATACTCTCGAAACCACGCTGATGACGCCGGGTAGGCAGAAACATGTCCGTGTGTTAGTGTAATTTTTTTCTCTCCTGTTGTTGCGTTTGCCGTGAATTATTCCATTAATACCATGAGGAAGCTAAGCTATCTTAGCATTATATTTTTTAAATTCTGTCAAACTAAGAAATTCGGGCAGATCGCGAACACCATTGCCAAATAAATGTTGAAGTGGACGCTTTTTTTGCTAATTGGTGCACTGGGTTAGGAAGAGTAAACTACAACAGTCTAGGTAATTGTTAAAACTACGTTAATTAACTGTCAGTCAGACCCAATTATCATCTATATTCTTCTAAAAAATCATACGCTCTAAAATCAAAGAATTCCACCTACTTTCTAGACTAAGCTGTAACGTTTTCCTCTTATCGAATCTTCATGGAAAACCTGCACAAAATATGCATTTGTCTGCTATCAAATGAAAGCCATCTTGCCACGGCAACTGGAAATTAATGCTCAGAATTACCATTTGCTTACAATTCGTAATGCTCGGCGCTAACGCTCGTTCTCTAAACTAGGACTTATGCGACAAAACCACGTCTTATAGAACTCGTTCTTTAATATACTATTTATTAGTAATAACTCAAAAGCTCATTTTCACATCCTACTAGATATATCTCAAGAAGTCCTATCTAAATCTATCACAAACGAATATATTTCCGAGCTATAAAATTGCAACAGATTCAATTTCCCAACGGCCAACGCTAAAGATGAAGAAAGAGACGAGGAAAAAAACGCTAAACGGATATCAATTCTCGCAATAAAACATACGGTATTCATTGCAAAATTTTATATTTATTATCACTAGGTGTGGCTTGTTTATTATGATCGCCTTTTGCTTCTCGGGTATGCAGCAATACCAGAGATAATGTCTATGCATCTAATATAACTTATATTAGACATAAAATCATTAGAGCGCTGCTTACGTAGCGAGAACGGCCTGGCTGATTTATAATTACTATGGAGTACCTAACTGAAATTCGAAACGAATAATCTAATATATTCATAATATGTACGTACGTTGCGCCGCGTATGTGTGCGAGTGTGTAGGATAATAAGGAATACCGACGGCAGCTCCTTCTCCGCTCTTTCTTAATATTAACGTTAATAAAATATTCATAGCTTTCTATGTTAATAAATTTTAAACGGCCAATTCATCTAATTACATCCCGGCTTGTACGCATTTATGTGTATCAATAAATGCATCCCATGCTTAATGAGATTACGGTCGTACCTTTTAGAAAATGCCAACGACAACGAGATCGGGTGTAGTTACGTGGTTCTATTCTACGTGTACAATGCGTTAAAAAAGTTTCTGAACGTGTATGTGTTGTAATAATTGGGAACATTTTGATGCAACACCTTTTTTACCATAGATTTAATGTTTATCGCCCCCTCCGTATTTTATTTATTTATTATTTCCAAATGTACCTTGCATTTAGTGCTGGCGCTGTGGCTAGCGCGCTGGGCCAGTTTCGGGGTACCGGGTTCGAACTCCGGCTTCGTCACTCTCTCAGAGTAAGGTTTTCATGAAGCGATTGCTTCCTTTAAGTCACTTGCCGTCTTGACAATGAGACAAGAATCCATTTTGCGCATTGCGACTAATTCGACTCACATCCTACCTAATTTTCCAAATTTTTTTATGGTCTATCAACATCGAGTTACGATTCTAAGTATCCCCATAAAAAAATCGAGGGGAGGATCTTGGGGATCACTCTATTGCTTTTTGTCTACCAACCCATGTCCCAGGAAAGCAGTCGTTTCAAAGCTCGCGAACAGAGCGTGCAAAAATATCGCTATTTGGTAAGTCAGGATCATCTTCATTCAGAGGAATTTCTACAAGAGCAGCTACAAGCCCGTTCCTTAAAAGATTCCGATATCGTTGCTGTGTGAGTTTCATCAAAGAAGAAAGGGCCAATGATTCTATTCCTTTCCACACATTAATTTTGCAAGGGTATTGAGTATGTGTTTCATTAGCCAGTTAAAATTCCTTCTACTTCAATGTTGTCGACTTACTTCCATTTTTGCCTAAATGGAAGTAAGGTTTCATTTGAAATGAGAATTTGCCAAAATTATATAAAAAACTGCGTTCAGCGATGAGGGTCGTCTTCATTGAGTTCTTGCGGCATTTGTGTTTCGTAAGAATGATATTTTTCCATTTCTAACAACGTAATCTTGATCGCTGAGAAACTTCATTGTTAGCTGGAATTGATCAAGATACACTCACCCTACGCTTTCAGAAACGAGTGTGCGCTTCATGAAATTAGCACAGACTAGATAGGCTCGTGTTTTGTCGGCTCTCGGGGAAACCAGTAGGCAACACGAACCCATGAGACGAATAAACACGAGTCTGTCTAGTCTCTGCTAATATTGTGAAGCGCAACTCGTTTCTGCAGGATTAACCTACACTTAATATAATATTAAGTTTCACATCGTCATTAATATTTTTAGAACGCCTTGGATTTGAAATGTACTTGACATGCTCGGCTTCCCAAAATTTTCTCTCCATTTAATGTGGATTAGTTGATATCTCTATCAGGATATTTCGTATTAATCAAGAAGAATTGCAACTTCGGTAATTTATTAAAGAATATGATTTCTCAACATAGACAATGATACAGCTCTCAATCGCAACTTTGATTGGAATGTTACAATACTTAGTCATCAACAGAATTACTACAAGCATGTTTTACTATGTTCCATGTTCCGCAGAGAAACAGCAAATAACACGATTAATTTAATGTATTTACTGGTTCCAAATACAAGGGTTGCTAAGTCCTTTAAATTAGATTTAGTTTGCAATTCATGCAACCAACACAGCTCCTGTTTCTTGGGTTGCAATTTAGTCACTGATGATTGGTAACTCCAGATTTGTTTTGGAGAATTCTTCTATCAATTGTACCTATCGCCAACATTGTTAGAATAATCTTGTCTCCGCCTAACCCAGCTTCAAACCGTTATTCTAACATGTACAACCAGTACTTCTGCTGTACCTCTATAATTTGTACGTATCACCAAGGCATTTGAGGTAGCATATTCTAAGGCGGTAACAACATAAAACCAATGAACACTCCAAAAGTGGGAGAAGAAAAGTCGTTTCTAATCTAATGCACAACACTACTTTCAATACCCAAAGTTCTTTGAGTATCATCTTAGTTTATCAGAATTCAAACAATAGTACAGGCCAGAATATCGAGCCCTGCGGAACTCCTGATTGATTTATGCCAGAGAAACCGTTATCGCTTAACTAGCAAAATCCGAAATTTATAAAATTGAAAGTGTATTATCTTATTATTTTAGATGCAAATGTACGAAAACTTTTTAGACCTGGTGTATTTCAAACTCGTAGTAGAGAACAACTGAGAACTATAACGCAACATCGTTTTACAATGTATAAGCATTCAGAATTACGAGATTGTTCGTCGTCAAGCTATCTGAGGCGACTCTACGGCCGGAGCGAGGAGCGGTATGTTAATTTCTAAATGGCGTATAACTTTAACATAATTAAAAAAACGTTAAATCCCATCATCTCCCGGCGTCTATTATAATATACTCGCCGCTCGAAATCTTCCGAGGAAAAATTTATATGTTAATCTAAATTCTTCGGAAATATGGCAATGTTATACAAGGAGAGTTTGGACGAGATTGTTTTTACGGTCGCTCTTCTATTTTTCGTTTCTCCATTGCACGAGCTTATTACTTGTACAGTTAACTTCAACGTGAATGTCGTTTGAAATGGCGGATATTGCAGCCTCTAGTACATTAATTCTAATTCTTTAGTGATGGAGATTGTTATTGTATTCTAAGCAGTGACCTCTGTATATCTTAACGGGGATTTCCAAATCATTGTTAATATTTTTTAATAGGATGGAAAAGTATCTTAAAAACAAGCCGACCTTGCGAGCAATAAGTTACTTTGAACGCTTTGTATAATATTTTTTTTTATTAGTATTATTATTTTACACAAAATATTTTTTTTTCAAGTATCAATCGTGCTTTTTGCTGACTTCTGGTGTAATGGGAGGCCCATTTTGAAACATTATTTTGATTTTGCATTAGTTACTTGTAGATTAAAGAGAGGTTTTCTAAAGACTCTCTTCTAAAGAAAGTTGTGAAGAACCTAACAGTGTGTTCAAGGCAACGCTGTGGAAAAACTAAGCTATTTAATTTCATTGAGTTTCACGTCAACAAAATAATTCTGCCAGTCGTCCGTTGATCAAAATGAATTAAAAACACAATTCACAAGCTTACGAAGAATGACGCTTATGTGCGTTTGACTTTCGCTGAAATTATATTGAATCACTTCGCCGACTTCAATAACATATTTTTTCGGATAAAGTCCATTTCTATCTCACGCGTCATTTTGAAGAAGAACAAGGTCGCTACTGGAATGCAAGAAATGCACGGCTAACAGCAAAAATCTCTACCTTCACTGAAGATAACTAGATCGACGGCAACGTTAGCTCCAAGCATTATTTGCTTCCATTATTTCGAGGACGCTGACGCTCGGGCAGTTGTTGTGATTCGTTTTCTAAAGAACTTCGTCGCAATACACTTGGACGCAGAAAAGTGAAGCCGCGTACCATACATCTAATGCGGCTATGGAGGCGATATTGCATGAACGCCCAGAACCTCGGACCTATCTCCTAAGAATTTCTTCTTATGGGGCTATTTGAGGAGTCGAGTGTACAGTGATAAGCCCGAAGCGGTTGCCCAATTGGAAAGAAATATCGTAAATGAAATGGCTACAATATCACCAGCTCTGTGTAGGCGGGTCTTCGAATTTCAACGTTCGACTGGGAGAGTACCAGAGAAAATGAGGACCACCCAGTACGCCTTTATTTTAAGCTAAAAAAATTGTTGTCATTAGAAAAGTAAGTGTTCCTCCTAGTTGTTGCCTCAAGCATCTGTTATTTCTTTCCAATTTGAAACCAAAGTTTGAGAACTTTCTCCCTTATTTTATATTCTTGATAATTAAGCAGGGAAATGGAGGATTTAGAATAAAATATCAAAGTCTTAGTTTTTTCCCCCGACAGGACATTTCGATGCAACTGAACTGTACACGGCCAGCCGATACGTGAAGCATCATCATCACATCATCATCTTTCTCTTGACCTTAACTTTAATTATTTTGTCAACATCGTAATGGCATGTCCATATTAATAATATTTTAATTCTGAATATAAATAAGATGTAATCAATTACCGAGACCGTCGGGTCGTTCGAGGGAAATTACGAGGAAAAGATAGAAGGAGACGGACGCTAAATGCACGAGGACGGTTGACGTGGACGACGCCCGACTAAGGTTGGATGAGTAAGTGGTTCTGTTTCGAAAAAGCATTAATACCGTTTGACAGTAACATTACGTCCGTACACCGTACACTGGAGTTCTACGTTTTTGCCGGATCGAGGGGCCCGATTATTCGTTTTTTCAAGTTCGGCCGCTGTTATGACATGGAAATTACAGTGATTACGAGCAAGGATGCGCGCTTATATTACGCGACCGATTGCAGATAAGATCGCATCGATAAGTTACACCAATTGGCCGATGTATTGAACGGATAATATCGAGTTTGTGACAGAAAATCAAAGGGTTCGACTCCAAGATAAGTTGCTTATTTTCATGAACATAATTAGCTTATTTAAAACTGTAATAATCGCGTTTTTATAATAAAATTAAATACGAAATGCAACTGAGAAGCAAATATAGGGTTGTCACAAAATACGCAGATTTGAAGAACGACGTTACATTTAAGCACAAAAGTCTCGCCCAAAATGACTGAGATAAACAGGTCTAAACAAACATGACCAAAGATACATGATCTTCGTTTTTAAGTAACAAAGAAAAAAAAATAATTATTTAAGTTTGATGATGCAGTCGTTACAGGCCCTCTATGAGGCCATGCGTATGTAAAACACGCTCATAAAAAGTGTCACGATTTTTTTATATAAATAGAATTAAATTTCATTCCTTCCCAGCAGTGCAAGCGAAGGAGACTGCAGCCAGCGTCGAGGTAAAGTTAAGAAAACGAAGGAAGTGTACGCGGTTAAGAGTAGGAAACAATGAGTACAGGGAATTCCCACAAACAGCGAAAAAGAGGGAAGTGTGGTGAAGAAGTTTGGACGCATATACTTTTATAATTAAATTTTATAGAAAATCTTTCGCCGGCAGTTATTTTAATTAAATTTTTATCTAAACAAGGTATACTGTCGGCTCTTTTATACACGAAATCTCGTTTCTCACAGTTTCTCTGCGAAATTAACGCAGTAGTGTCTAGAATAATAGCGTATTGTTAATATTTACTTTCATACATTATTTAAAAATCAAAGGAGAAACATAAATAAAAGATTTTGAAGCAGAACATCGTTGCTAGTCCTGTAACAAACTTGTTCTTAATAATATTGAAGAAGAGGAATTTAATCCAGCCGACGCAAGAAATAAATCTTCAAATTAATGACTACATACTGAGTAATTTTAAATAACTGAGAATAAGTTAAATTTCTCGCTTTCGAAAATTGCTGAGAGGTTGCTAATATCATGTAGCTAAATAATATTTTTGCATCAGAAGTATTTCAAATCTGGTAGCATGTTGTGGAAGAACTTATGACAGTTACAGAATAAAATAAATTTTAATTAACACAATCATCAGAAACTGAACACGATCTATTGTGGTTCCTCTCTCTTCAGATCAATTACATTAGCTTTGCTTTCTTTATGAGATTTAGCTGAGCCCACTTCTGAGAGCCGCAGTCCTGGCTGGGTTATACATTCGCACAGTACATGGACGGCAGTCTCTTCTTCCACCTGGCAGAATCTGCATGCTGTTTCCTTTGTCAGGCCGAAATTACTCGTGTGCTTCTGGATCATACAGTGTCCTGTTAGCAGGCCCACTATTGTTCTAACAGACTTCCTGTCTCTGCTTATTAGGTCCGCTATGAATGTAGGCCTGTGTCCAATCAGATATTGCTTGGGCTGTTTCTGACCTGGAATGAACTTCCACCAGTCTTGAGATTTCTTATCTTTCCATTGTTTAGTGGTTGCTTTTACTGCCGTATATGCCATTCCCACCGAGTGCATTGGGCGATTTTCAGCAGTCGACGGACCTGCTCGGGCTAATTCGTCCTTCGCGTCCTGGTACCCAGGCCAGAGTCACCTTTATTCGGCTTCCCAACCTATTGAATGGATTCACACAGTCCCACACCAATTTCGAATTCGCATGTGTGGAGGCTAGCGCTTTTATTACTGGTTGGCTGTCTGAATAGATAGCAACAGATAGTTATCTATAGGGGCTAAATTCATGCGATTTTGGTGGCCAACGACCTCTACTAATTTTTCTATCACCAGTATAGGTGCTGTACTGTCAGTTCAGATATACTAAACAGGGCATTATCTTATTAAAGATAGCTTTGTATTTGCCCATTGCATCTCCGCAGCAGACCGCAGATGACAACGAATTTTTTCGGCGACTAAGCCCATTTTCATATCGGTGGTCACGTTAATAAACAAAACTGTCGCTTTTGTGGATGCAAATATCCTCGAGAGATTAGTGCAGATATGTTTAGAGTTGCGCATTCGTTTGACTTGTTTATTATAACTTACAAGTTTGCTTTAATTCGGGTCTTTCTTTATGTTAAAGAAATATTTATTTGACTCTATTGAAAGCTACCATTTTTTTGAGGTAAAGTATATTGCTCCGAATGAAAGAAACCTTTCTATCAGTGCACAAAAGGCATATATAATCTTTGGTATTTAACTATTATGTTATAAACCACAATCTTGTCATTAAATTTAATGTATTTATCCCATAGACTGCCGTCGTTCGTCCATCCCTTAATCAAATCCTTAATTCGCACGTCCATCTCGAACAAAACAATCCGAAAAGCAAAACGTCCATCCGACGAACGCCTTTCGACAAACGAAGTTCAACAATCGCCGACCGCAATTAGTCACAAAAGCCAATCAAAATAACTCGTTATCATCCCAATTTCCCCATGCGAAGTAATTCGTCGCAAATCCGCCGCATCTATGGGCGCACAAAAGCTCTCCAGCGTGCGCCAGAGAAGCTAACCGCGGGCCGCTATAGTCGGACTAAAGCGGGACACGGCTCGGAACAAAAAGTGAACAAGAAGAGAATGAGCTTCGAACGAACGCTTGCCGGACGGACCTTCTCTGTTCTTCCCTTCTTTCTGTTCCGTTTTCCGTTCTTCCAGTCGCCGCTGCCGACGATGCTTTGCGCTCTCACACATACAGGTACGTACTCACGTGGACGTAGACGTGAGCGGGCACCGTCGGCGAGTGACCGACCGACGAACGTATTAACTAAGTGATCTAATAAAGAGAGACCAACCTTAGCCACGCCGACAAGTGCATTTGACGTTGTACGGTTGATGTAGTTAGTTTGTCGGACGACCCACATCACCTTTACGTTTATACACTTGCGTCCGAAAGTTTGAACACACCGCCTTTTTACATCTTTGTGGTATCATTCTGATGGTGGGCAAGATATAGGAAAAATGGCAAATATTTTGGAACGTTTATTATTGTCAATCTGAATGCGACTGCATACTGGGTGTCGCCGAATTGATTGAACCAGCGGTTCCCAAACTCTCATCAACCGAGACCCGCTTTTAAGAATGGAAAATTTTCACGACCCAATTGCAATAATGGCGAAAGAGCGGTTGAATAAAAGTATCGCTTTAGTTCCTTCGATCATCCATCTAATTTGCCAAAAAACCAAAGAACACTTAACACCCATGACGTATTAATATTGATTTTAATTTATCTTTCAGGGTCATGTCTTGTTTTGTCACTTACTGATTCTGTCTCTGTTACTGCTGGACGGCTTCACACAACAAATAGCCTTTAAATATAAACAAGCACTGTCAACTTACCCAATCTAAAGATGTTGAAAGCACCCCTTCACCCACCGTAAACAGCTTCAACTCAAACGAGTATTGCTATATAAACCCATTTCAAGCCCGACTCTCCGGAGTATACTGTGAGTACGTTGTCGGGCACTGCTAGTAATTTCATTATTGCTAACTACAGAGCCTTCAGAGTAAAGCGTTGCGTGTCATCGTTGACACAACTTACCATATTCCTAATCTAAGTGACCTCTTAGCATTACATTCATCTGGAATCCATCGAGGAAGCAGTACATGGAGTTAGTGCGCGCGCCGACCACTTGAATGGATCTGAAGATGGTGAAGCAGGATGAAACGTCCGCTATCGTCCGGCTCAACTACTGAACTCACATAAGTCAATAAATCTAGAATCTAGACCACAATCTGTAAGGCTTAGATTTTAATTTCCATGAAAATTGAACTTTAAAGGGTTCATCTCATGGATTCGATATTTCAACACGTTTAACCATGGTCAATCTAAATGCTTATTACTCACTGAGCAGACACTTATCGAGAGTTAAGTAGAAGAAATAAATTTACGGGATTTTAATTATTTCTTTAAAACAAATTTAAACGAGTCCACAGATTTTTCAAGGGAAATGTACTTGCGTATATGCCCCTATATATGTCTGAGCTTTGTGCTTTCACAATCCTTTCGACAGCTAACAAAGATGCTAGTCGCTCCACGGGATCGGCCATCCGCTAGCCGTGCTTGTGCTCGAGTTTGTCCATCTAAAAAGAAGCCTTGCTCTCTTTTTAAGCGAATAAAGCCAGCTTAGTACGTGTTCAGAGGGCGCTTTCCAACACAAAAGAACGCTTACTAATATCAGCCCGCTTCTAATTATATGACATGCTTACGATTTTTTTAAATTAACCGTGTCAGGCGTGAGTATGCTACCGACATCCCGTTTGTAAAAATTGGAAAACCGTAAAAGGAATAAGAAAAGTGAGAGGAAAGGAAAAAAGTTTACGGAAAATATAGCGAAGCTTCAAACGCTTTCGAGCGAGTAAATTAGGTACACATTTAGATGGAAGAGTAACAAAGCAATGAAGCTAACGAAGGTAGTGTGAACACGAAAGGAAAAGGCGATACCCGTAAAAAAATGTTCTGGTAAAACAATTAAGCATGCGTTGAAAGTCGGGGACTCTGCAACATCATTTGCCACTGAATTTAAACATGGTCGTACCAGCTTAGTTGGCGATGAACGTGTCAACGAAGCGGCCCAAAAACTGTAACTAGTATCGATGACATCGGAAAGGTTCGCCAAACGGTGCTAGGCGGGCGTCAAAGTAAACGTATTAAGCTTAGAGAAGTAAAGAGATAACGTGTTTGTCATATTGTGACGGAAGGTTTGAGTACGGAAAAGCTTGGGTGCTGAGCTTCCCCACTCAGGTCCAAAAAAAAACAGAAAAAAAAATTGTTAAATTTAAAGGAATCCAAGGCTACAAAGCTATAAGACAGCTTATAAGTTTCAATGCAATTTTAAACTGTTACAGAGCCGTTTTGAAAAATCTGCATTCACAAATGGAAAATCGTTCAAACCCACATAATATTTTCACCCTATATTTTCACATAATTTCACAATATGTGTTATAATTATGAAAAAAAAAAATTTATGTAGCAATTAGCAAGCATATCGTAGTATTGTAGCTTATGGTGTTGCAGTGTGAAGACAGAACTTAGATCCTACAGCCTGGGAAATGAAACGAATATCACGCAACGAATCCCAGAAGAACAGTTAGGATGCAAATTCACAATACGTAAATTTACCAGAATTATTACACATGGGAACGGTTAATCGAAAATGAATGGCGATGCAATCTCGCAGTACACATTCCGAAATATAAATACATCGTTCCCATTCGTCCAAAACTAAATAATTAGGTACCACAACCTGGACTCTCGCATGGTTTTTATTCCCCTCAATGCGTTTAAAGCTTCATAACGGTACCACCCTACACAAAGGAATAAATTAACATTTTCAAGTATAATTAAATTTATTTCTTCCGCGTATTCAAGCTACAAAACGTCACCGTCCATCCTCTCTCCACCATTTCTACCTTGTCCAAACGGACGCGTTCACCATAAATAACAATTAAAAGAAGATATAATAATGTAACAGCCGAGCGGCAGACGTCGAAAAAAAAAAGAAAGAGAACGCAAGAAAACAAGAATGCCTCGAAAAAATGTACGTAATATACATGTTCCTATAAACATATATCTTACCTTTCCACATTGTAGTAGTACGGAAAGAGGAGAAATCGTCTAGAAGGCTCAGGAATACAAAAGAAAGTATACAGTTACCGTTAATTATTCGGCGCAAAAATCTAGGTTCGACTTCTTCATCACCGCAACGAGAAGGCGTCTTCGTTCTGAATGCCGGCGATGGTGGAGATAAGGATCTGTACGCGTTTTAAGGTGAAAAAAAGTTTGCGTTACGACGTACTGATAGTTAAGATAGATTACTCATTACCAAGAACAATATAAAGAGGAAAGAGAACAATGGGAGATATTACAGTGGGAAAAAATGTTAAGCGATTCAATGGTATTATAAGTGTTTAACTGCTGTATCTTTTCTGAATGAATGAATAAGTAAGTGCTAGCGAATGGTTGAGGCGAAGATCTACTTGTATGTAGTTTCTTTCGAGAGATTGTTTAAATTCAAAATTGAAAGCAGATTGCCTTAATTCGTGGAAAGGAACGATGAAGTACGAGAGTAGTGTGAAAAGTTTATAGCTTTACACCGTAACAATTATTTCTTGTCAAGTTTTCAATTTTATTTCACAATATTTACGCTTTGCCGATGCGATGCTTTCATATCTTTAACTCGCCCAAATAGTAGTTGGCACCTTGTTCCGGAAATTGGCGTTTACGAATGTGATTAGGCGATGGTCTCTTCATTTGATAAAAATCTCTGTCCTTTGAGCCGAAGAGAGAAAAAAGTCGCTGGAGGCTGGTGAATAGGTTCGGCGAACTATCAATTCGAATCCCAAATTCGTGAATATTTACCATGGCAAGTGCTGAAGCATGAGATGTCGTCTTGGTGGAATGAAATTTTCTTTTTCTTCAAATGCGACGAAATTTTTACCTTCAATTTTTCAGGTAATGATGCGTAATTGTTATTTTTTCTTTTTGAAGAAAGTAAACTAATAAAACTCTATGATTATCGCAAAAAAAACAATTGCCATCGGTTAATATAATTTGGCTTCCATGAAATATTAGTGGCACAAGACAATAACCTCCTAATATCGCTTTTCAACATCCTATTCATTCATTCATACTGTTTGGGTTTATCATCAATAGTCCAGGTACTTGGGCTTAATGCTTCTTGTATCGTCCCCAATGGACCTCTCAGTTCCACTCAAGCTTGAGTATTTCCAAAGGCTCCATTAGATCCTCACATAAACTGCGAAAAGTAATGAAATATCTGCGAAATATGAATTAATGATTGATGGAACATGTTCTCGCCTGGCAAAGATGTACTTTGTGCTTAATAGGCTCTCTTCCCACTGCAGCAAAACAGTTCTTTTGGACTCTTATTTTGGCTCCATTTGCCCCATTTTAAAGTATGGCATTATACAATGGGGAATGTCAGTAAAAAGCAAGCGTATTTTTGCATTACAAAAACATGCTGGATAATACAGAAAATGGTCCAAAGGGAATTCCGCAAATTTCATTTTAACCAGAACTATAGAAGCAGTCGCCGTGGGCGTTTATCAGATATTGTGTTTCACACATAATTTGAATAAATTTTATATTGATGTTAATAAAAGAAAATTGAACCAACGTTATTACAGAAACTGTTGTTGCCAATCAGACACAATTTGGCGTCGAACTAGAACGGTTAGTGGCCGCCTGTGTATCTCCTAATATCGCCGCTTTCTTACAATCGCCACAGGAAGGAAGGAACAGGGAAATCTATGTACCAACAGTCTACTTTGCATATGTACCTACTACATACGTACAAAACACAACAACGTATCAGACCGCTTACCTCATTTATTTAACTACTGTTGTATTCATTAAAATACATAATAGGAAATTAATTGTGGCAATGTTTGTTCGTTGGTCGTTTTTTCCTTTTGTTATTTATTAAACGTTCCGCACGGAGAACAATGGATGTTTTCTTTTTATTGAAATATCGATGCAATCTGGTTTTATTATATACTATTGTGTGAAGGAGGGCATTATGAAATATGTTAATGGTCCGTTCATAATTGTACGCTTCGTACTTTTCTAATCGGACGATAATGGCGATGATGAACGGAAGTTTTTAGTTAGTTCGGCGCTGTTTCGAAGAATGATTCAGTGTCCTGGAATGCGCTGAAGAAAGAGAAGATTACAAGATGATGATGCTTGTTGATTATTAAATAAAAATACGTGTAAGTGATTGTAATCTACAAGTAAAAACTTCAATCACTCCAGGTGGGATTTGCTCGTGTAACGATTATAGCATCTAGTTTACTTGGAGTTTCTGGAAGTTTTTCTACCATAAAGAAGTTAAATGGCTTTTGACACGAGCTGTTGCAAGTAGTTTTTTTTTTTTCTAAATGCTGAAACAGAGACATGGAGAAAGAACAACATCAGTCAGTGATTGTTTTTTTTTTTTTGGGGGGGAAATGGGAGAACAGGTGTAGGAATCAAAGAGAAGTTGCTTGCCCCCTGTGATTTTTCCAAGCTTGAAAAAATGGCTTAGCGGTTTACATTAAATAAAGAAGTCATTGCCGAAATAGAGGTCTATTTCGCAGAGTTTTACTCCTTTTAACAAATGAGATTCCTGTGATTTATAAATTATAATTATCAATTATTCGGATTGTTTTCAAAGAATGCGAGCAACAATACCAGCATTGTCCTTTAAATATTTCATCAGATTTCAATAGGAGACATGCAACCCTTGTAAAGGAGCCGAAGAAAAACCATGTGTAACATTTAGACATAACATCGATTTAACTCTTTAATTTTACTTCAATACATTGCATCGTTACCATGAAATTTTTAACGTCTTTCCTTTTCACAAAGCAGGAACCTTTTTTCTTTTGTATCGCGTGTCTTCCGTCTCTTTCCTGTCTTCTCCGCGTCTTCACTTTCCGCTTCTACGTCTACTGTATTATGTCCGCGGAGTTCGTGAAGGAAGGCGACTAGGTGCTAGCGTATCGTCGCCCCTCTTTTGATGGCCGCTCCTATTGCGAAACTCTTTGAATTTTCCAGAATTATATTTGTATTATTTATTGAAGATGGCTTTCTTCTTCCGTTCTCTCGCATATTTTATTCACGTCGCAATTTCCTTGAATTCACTTGTAAATAGTATCATAAAATGCATAGGTAGTAGGTAACATTCATTTACATGCAATCCTCCCTTTCCACCTCAATAGGAATGGTCGGAGGGGGGATGGGGTGGCGATTATAAATATTAGATGGCGCTCGCGTCGTTCTACGTAGGAAGCCCTCGTCTATTACATATAAATGCGATATTTATATCAATATCTGACTATCTTCGTGAACATTCGATTTTTAAAGCAATTTGGTGGACTCGTAATGAAGCTTTTGATGTTCGTTTTTAAAGCTCCTTCGTTGTATCTCCCTGTATCCTTTATATACTTTTTGATGTCTGTTTCTTCATATTAATTTGATATGTGACGCTACGGCGCCTCAGTGGCTTTCGATTTGAGGCGTCAATTTTACACACTAGGCTTTTTCGCACTTGTTGGCTTGATAACCAGGGGCGATTGGTCCATAAGGCTAATAAAGTTTCCTCGTATTCTCTCTTCTCTTGTTCCGCTTGTCAAAAGATCACGCGCCGCCGATGCTGATAACTTTTGTTCTTATTTGCAAAAATTACAAAGAAGTTTATTTCTCATATGCTGGCTTAACCGAACAAAAATGGACACCATGTTCATAGACAAATAGGCGTATTCGACATACTGCTCGACTATCTTTCCTTTTCCAACCTGTCGGCATCCTCATTTCTATTCCATTTCGTTGCTATTACATTACACACATGCACGCATACAGAACGAATCATAGAGCTATGCAGCCTGGCTAGATTACACAAGTGCCTATATGTTATACGGTCGGCCGGTCCTATTACGGTCAATATAAAACAATAGCCCGATACATGCATAATGCAAAGCGCGGCGCTAAATAATTCCGTGATCATCATTTACAAAGTTCTCCGCGCCAGATTCAAGTTTCGATTGGGCGTCTAATAATTTATGGGGCCCGTTTTGTAATGGCTGTTTGAGTTCGAGACGGCGACAAAGCTGACGAAACCTATTGGAATTCTCGCGAATAAAGCTGGCAAACCGTAGTCGATGTCGCCAGAGGGTGGTGGAATCGGATCGGCGAGATGATTATGTAATGATGTTCTAACGACGGGCGAATTTAATTCTTTGAACACGCGAGAACATCGCGATTACTAAAACGGAGATGTTCACGCTACAATTTACAGCGAACTTGAAAGCTTGGGTTATTGGTTAATTGAGGAGCTTTTTACAAAAATTAATAAGTCAGTTTTTTTTTTATTTGTTAAATAAGAAAAAAGAATCGATTCTTGTACAATAGAAAAATACAAATTGTATTCTGAGTAGGTACTAGGCTAAAGCTTTATTTTAAAAGTTAGCTATCGATTTCAACAAAAAAAAAAAAGCATCCTTTGATAAACAATAAGATGGAGTTCGCAGTAATGTTTCGTGTTGTTCGTCATAAATATAGCGTTTATGATGTGGAACTTCGTAATAGAAGGTTAGTTCTCGTTTAAACTTTCAAAGCTCATTTAAAAATTAATCTTCTCTTCAAATTAAATTTAAATTGGCGAAAGAGTGTTTTACAGACACTCCTTGAGCTCCATCTAAATGATTTCCGGAGAATCATAAATTTCCAAATTTTTCTCAATTCTTCCCCTCGTAAAACAATAGTTTTCCGCCATATCCACATGTGTATGTAATGCTTGTTTCGGTTAAACCATTGATTTTTTCCCCCATCTGATTTGTTGTGCGACTCGTGACGAGAACGACGATATTCGGTACCTCGGTAACATCATTATTAGAAAAAGAAGTCTTCCTTTGGTAACCAAGGCGAGCGGACGTGTGACCAGCGTCCCAGGAAATCGGGGGATGGCTGTAACAAGCTATCCTCTTTATCTTTTAAACCCGATACATATCCGGGTATTATCGTGACCAAGGAAGCCATGGTCATTGTATTGCGGCACACTACAACGCCTATAAGTCACTAGGTGCTCCACAAGAAGAAAGGCGTTAACCACAGCCGTAATAGTGATTACAATGCGTAGAAAAGGTACCAAAGCTGTTATACGAAAAAGGTGGTTATCATCGCCTAGAAGCCGCAAACCAAGGTAATCATTTCCGGTTCAAGAAGACGACGATTACGCGATTTTTTTGTATTCATGTTTATTACTTGTTAGCCTTCTTATTTTTGGAGGCCCAATTCTTGCACATCAAACCTTATTTTCACATTTTGTTTGCGTGTGCTTTTCAACTTATTGTTTACCTGATGTAATTTATCCCATTTCAACACCTTTTGTAATAAAACTTTGTTAATACTTGAAATCAATTATTTTATTTAACTGCCCACCAGCCCGGTAAATTTAATTATCCAATTAGGCGTTCCGTGGCACGTTATATTCTATAATATAAAATTCAAAAAGTTAATTCAAAATATTCGTCAAGCCTGTGTATAACGACCGTTTGATTAATAGGGCTTTTACTTACTTCTTAAATTGCTTAATGGGTAATATCTCAATTAAAAGTAACTATAGGCTAGCGCACAGCAAAAGGAAATAGTGTGAAGCGTTTCCAGCGTGAGCGCTACTCGTTAGACGACTATTGAAAACTCAACATCGTCCTGAAGATGGACCTCTGCAGATCGAAAACCACGGCTTATCAGCCCTGAAACAGTTGCTGTTAGTATCAGTTCAATATCTTAATTACTTTAGATGGATGGTTATTAGATTAAAGGGATCTACATTATTTACTTTCTGTCTGTTATCTGAGGAGGATGAAATACAAGAAAATTAGTTTTACTTGTATTTAAAAAGAGTTTGTTAAAATTGAGCCGATTATGGAAAACTTTCGAGGTTTCAGATAAAGCGTTCAGCGTTTTAAATTTAGTTTTCTTTGTTTGAAATTATGATCGTTATCATACATCACAATATTTTTAATGTAAGTTGGAGGGTGATTGGTCCCAGGACAGAATCCTGAAGTATACCAACCCGCATCTCCGTGTGGTCTCCGTTAAGTAAGTCAAGGGACCTGCCAAATAGTGCCTGAAATCTTTAAGAAATTCATTAGAACCCACTCGATCTCTTCGCCTTAATATTGCCAAGAATGCCGAAAATCTCTATTTCAAAGAATTCAAAGAATCGGGATGTTTATGTGGAATAGAGCTGGTTAACAAATATAGAGTTTTCCTGAAAGGTCGGTTAAAAGTATTTGCCATTTTCTGAGGATTTTACTTATTGTATCATGAGCTACAATTACTAATACTGTCTATGTCTATGCGTTATTTTCTTCCAAATAACCAACAGATTACGTATTGATGTACGAAGTCACATGTAGTAAGATATTAGCCGCCTTTTTTCCTACAAAAGGAGAGAAATAATTTCACTGAAAGGTCCGAGGCACATAATCTTTAAACGTTTCTCTCCATTAAACCACTCAATAAGATACGTTTACAACGCCTATAAAAGCCGCAACGTTCCCAATAGCTCCTTACGCACGCTATTTAATAACAAAATGTAAATTATTTAATGCATAGCGTTACATACGATCCTTCCTTACTCATCTGCAACGTTTCGTAATACATTTACGTATCTAAAAATCCGTACACAAGTATAATAGAGAAACTGATTATATTAGACGAATAAATCTGATACAAAACGTAATTAAAAACTTTTCGTATTCCGCGAACACGACGTTAGAGTAGTATTGAGGCGAAGAAGTACCGGTGGATAGACGAGGACGGAAGACGAATCGAGAAGAGCGAAAAGAAGAGGGAATATAATTTCTTATAAGAAATGCCTTTAAAAATAATAGAAGAATAAGAAAGCAAATTAAATTTTAAAAGAATAAAATTTACATACATAGTGGATTCTCGCGCTAAATTAAATACGCAAACCCGGTAAAGCGTAAGTTTGTAGCGCGTTATACTTTAATCAATATTAGGTCTCGTAAACAATGATTAAAGTTAATGGATATTGGTTTTGGTGCTCGTATACCTTTACTACCTTACTAATACACCGAGAAAAAGAGATGGTTAAGTCAATGAAAAATTCATTCAAGGAGCTGCAAATTTTGAAAAAGTTCCAAGTATATACTTTCATTAAATAGTGCTTAGCTTCTAATCAATAATATTGTCGCGAATAAATGCTTTGCTGTTATTTTTACTTTCAGGAGACACGCTAACGGGACTTCCGCTGGTTTTATATTGTCTATGTTATTGTTACGTAATTATTCTTCCATGGGTGACAAGTTTTCTCGACCTGATTGAGCATCTGGACAATCGCTGATTTTCTCGGTCAAATCGAGGGCGTCGGACTTGGTTTGATGCCTCAGATCAAACACCGGAAGGACAGTTAGTAGAAGGGATTAGATAAATTATAAATATAAGTACTTTTTGTTAGAAGATAGGATTCCTTAGGAAGTTCTTGGACTTCGAGGGAAGCTCTTGAACTTCTGCTTGGACTTGGGGGGAGTTCTTCAATTCCAGCTTGACTGTTTTTTGAATATTAAATTAATAATGCTGTGAAGGTGAAATCAGGAGACCCTAAACTGCGCACCTAACAGCAACAGGTAGACAGTGTTGTAAGTATCCACTGCGGGTCCCTAAGCTACGCACCTAACAGGTAGGTGGATGTTTATGTAAGTGCTTTAAGTGAGTATCTACCCCGAGCTGCCCCTATCACGGCAGCCCGTGACACTGTTTTGTTCCAATAAAATATTAAACTTTTAGTGCATATTACCCAGAGTTACAGTGAAACCTCTCGAAAACGGACAATATGGCGTAGAATCTATTATTCGTTGCAAGATGGTGTTCGTTCTAGAGAGGGGTTAAATAGAGCAGTTTTGCTATTGCTAGTTCTGGTATGTAGTGGTGGGGCCATGGAGCGACCTCATCAATAAGATAGTGATGGATTCTTATGAGGAGGATTCAAAATTTCAACAAAAGAACTAATTCCGCTGTTCAGAACAAGACATACTTCTGTATATGTGTGTTCTTTTCAGTATGCTTAAAACGTCCATAAACCTCACCCAAGCTATATAGTTTAGTAACTCAAATGTGTTAATTCGGTATTGAAATGATGGGAAACACTAATATAGTAGTTGCTCTGGAGCAAATAGCAGAAGAATAAAGGCAAATCACCTTTCTTAACCTCTTAAGGGCTTATGTCGTATAAATTCGTTTTGTAAGAATTGGATATCCAGTTCCTATGTCATATATGTCCGCTTCCATCATGACGTGAAGTCTGCATGAGAGTGAAAATCGGAGATGGTGTGGATGTAGTTTTCAATTGCCTATATCGGCGCTTAAGAACTTAAAGGAGGATTCAAGTTTTTAAGAACACGAACCAAAGGTTTCTTTGTGCTTCTGCAATATGATAGAGACCCCATCGAGTTCCAAAAAGTTGTGGTAATTTCCTTAAAAAACTTTCTTTGGGCAAACAACTCTTCAGGTTGCTGTTTTTACGCGCTGGAATGCAACTTTGAAGACATGTTTCATCTCCAGTAAGAGAATGATGTAACAGGTGTACTGGAATCTTATTAAGAAGCTTCAATATTTCAACATTGCGTCAAGGAGATAAATCCACTAAAAATCTGTCCCCTTCAGGACATATTTATGATGTAACATCAGATAAAGATATAAGTTATGCTTGCTTTATATGTAAGTGAATCTATTAAAATTACTGAATTTAATCAAATGTTGTGCATCAGTATGGAGGCTATTCATTCTAGTACTAGTCTTGGCTACCATCCAGAAGATTCCATAACTGATCGGTGGAAAAATTTGCATTTAGTATCGCTGCTAGAAAATTGCTACGCTTTCTTTGGTTTGCAGTGAAGATGTACATAAAAAAATGATCAGCTGAAATATTATCGACACAAACCGACTACTTTAAAGAAATAAGCCGCGTAAAGTACAGACATTCATCGTACATTACTCATTATCATAATAGCCAATGTCTTCAAGAGAATTTTGGAACCAAATAATAACTTGGTGCGGAGTGTTCCGACACCTCAGGTGTTAGTTGGTTATTAATGTAGTTGAGGATAGGATTTCTTCCTGCACTTTATTTAACCAGACCAAAATGAAAAATGAGGAGAAGCAGTGAGAAATATAGTTTTTGAGTAAAATGTATTCTTGTACGTGCTACTGTGTTGGAAAAGTTTTCAAAAATAATGCACGTTTCTCTAATTTTCACCGGGGACACATCTTTATACTACATTTTGCAATGCCCTTCTCATATGCCTTTGTGAGCTCTATTATGTCTGTAACAAAACGAAACACTTTTGTTTTTAATAAAATGAAGATATCGGTTGTTGAACATGATTATTTTAAACTCTATCTTAAGTGGATGTCTTTCTTTAATTAACAGTTCAGTGAGCTAATGGCAAGAGAGTTGTTACGTGTTCCAGTCTTACCAACGTTGGCGGTAGATTTTTCTGATGGCTCCAGTAGAATCCGGTGCCAGGATTCTCATGTTGGGATAATCAACTACACACAAAACCATGTAACACTTTACACATTTTGTACAGTTAAGACTTCTGAAGTTATCTCTAAAGTGCATGTATCTCGAAGGACCGTGACCATATGTACAGAAAGAAACCACTAAAATGTCTGTATTTGTGCAAATCAAAAAAAAATTAGCTTTATTACAGCTTGATAAATCCCCTTCCTACACTACTACCTACATGTTTAACTTGTATATCGTAAGATAAACTTTGCAAGAATTATGCATTGCATCTTCTACCATGTATAATTAGCGGACCATTTAGTAAATCCAACAACACATCGTGCAAAAAGACAACAAGCGAAGACCGTCGAAAAGAAAAAGCCGAAAATAAAGAAAAAAAAGGAAAGGAAAAGAACTGGAAAATTTCCAGTTGCGAAAATTATTCATGATAATCGTATCATTTAATCTCAAAACTCGTTCCCGTAGTGGGTTGAGCTCGTTTTGCCGGCTTAAAATATTATGAATTACTTACATATTAACTACAAACAGCGCGTTAAATATTTAAACCGCTCCCACTACCTCGTTCGTTCCTGGTTTATACGCTTCTCGGGATGTTATTACATAGTCGGATATTATGCCCTGGCTATGAGATGAAAATTGTGTATTTAACAGGATTTCGACGGGAAAACGCGCAGTTTACTATTTTGAGAACGTAAATTTGAATACAATAAATACAATGTAATTGAAGAAAGGCTACAAAAACGATTTGTAAATTTGCGCATAAGATTCACAGCATTGCGATGCTCGCCGTCAAACTAACTTTATGGAAGTTTATACGCCTCAAAAACGTCAAAGAGGTATGTCATATTTCTAATTTTAGAGTTTCGTCCTCCACGCAGCCAATGGAAGATAACCCGTAGAACGAACGTAAAACGCATCGAACACCTGCTGTAGGTATAGTTATTGCTTCTTTCCGATGCTTAGAAAACGTCTATAAGCTTTCGATTTCTATAGCAACATTGCAAGTTGTTCTTCCAGCGTGCTTTCACACCTGCTAGACGCGCGGTTTCGCAAAAATCATGTGCAAATGCATGTATACGAGCCTGTCATAGCTGACAAGCTCGAGAACCGTTAAGTAAATCCATTTCGGACATAAACGATGCAGAAAATCGAGAATTACGCGTATCCTTCCGAACGCGTTAATAAATCTATGAGGAAGCATGTGAAGTTAGATGATCGCGATGCGCGAGTGAAACGGAACTTTTTGCTGACGGGTTATTAAAATTTTCCTCCCACTTTATATTCTTTATTCTTTCGAAAGGAAGTTTCCAAGCTTCCTGGTTAAAGAATCCGTGGAAAAAAACCGCTCGTTTTTGGAACCAGTTGGATTTGTAAACCGGTTCCGAAAACTGATCTAGAAATCCTTGTTTTACTAGAATTTGCACATAAGCACTATACAGCGTGTCGCATAAAGAACCGCATCGATCAGTATATGAAAGAGTGCACTAGGAGCATTGTGGAAATTACTATATACTAAAACTAACATGTACTAAATATTATACTAAAATAATCTCAATAATAATCCCACTTCCCGTTAAGCCGGAAGTAGCCGTCAACTTTGTTAGCAACATCCGTTCCAGTTGTCCGTTTCTTATGGTGAGGAATATTATCATTGCAAATTTATTTCCAGACGTCTATTAACCTTTCTTTCACGAAATTCATTTTGTAAGTGTTTTTTTTTCGTGGTGGCGGCCCAACGGGGTGTATAAACTTTTTTAAAGAGTGTCAGGAGCCTTTAGTGTTGAATTGTGTGTGGAAAGTGTTCCATGGCCGTATTACTATCACCACCTCGGTGAGTTAAACGGGTTTGAAATTTTGAACGAAGAATTTCGACACGTCAATGTTTAGTTTACTAATGCCATGGTAACCAAACAACGCTGACACTGTAAATATTTGAATAAATGCAAGATTCAGCTTTGACTTTAAATATCTCTTTTACTGTTAATATTAGACATATACATTATTGCAAAAAAATTTTAAAGGTACAAGTTTCCTGTAAGATGAATACAAAAACAATATGGTGCTGTGCGTTTCCGGGAGTTGAATTTAGACAAGTTTGGTGTTTAATACTGAGCACCCTGTATATTTCAAAGGCATCCTGATATGCTTAGATATTGCCTAGCGTGTAATTTAACCAAGTAAAAGTAGATATTTTCGCTACATTTACGCTACTCAGGACAGAATTATAAATTTTTTAAAATCTGCTGAAAATGGACATATTGCGCTGGTTCATTTTGAGATGGAGAAAGAAAAACCGTAGCAACACAGTCTATTCCACTTAAAATGACAAGGTAGATGCTTGGTTCCCTGATTATCGATCACCCTGTATATACAGAAATACTTTCAAAAGCTACCCTGTGATGTATATTATGTGATTAGGAAATGTTAACTTTCTACTATTTATAGCGTAAGCGCAATTCTACAATTTCAGAGAATTGCGTCACCCTGTATATCTCTTTCCTAACAATACACTAACTGCATAAGTGGATCTTTTCAGCTAAATATATTGGATTCATACAGGGTGAGTCGGGAGGAACACACCAAACTTCAGTAATGCATTGTACACATGAAAATAATGTAAAAAAATATGTTTTTCTTATCCGGATTTCATTTATTTTCAGGTTACAGCTTAATTAAAAAGTTTTAAATTAGTGCTTTTGTGAATGGTTCAAATTTTCACTTGTTTTCGAGTTAACACGTCTTAAATAAAATAGGAATATCCTTGAAATAACTACTTATTTAAAACAAAAGGTCGGGCACTTTTTGCATTGAATGTTCTTTTCGCTTCTGGTCATGAAGCAATCAGAAGGGCCGTAGGCGTCGCTTTCGAGTATCATAAAGCGCACCCTTACGCATAAAGCAGCCTATACGTTTATTTGTAGAAATGTCTTTCGGGTGATGTCGTGTAGTTAATATTTAACTTGACGTTTCGCTGACTATCCTGTCAGCTTCTTCAGAAGATTTCTAAAGTCGTCTTTAGAAATCTTCTGAAGAAGCTGACAGGATAGTCAGCGAAACG